>JBAMMX010000007.1:3530315-3555315 GCA_037126225.1 Dillenia turbinata
TTAATAAAATTTTTAATTTGATCTATTTGCTTTATGCAATTCCTAGTTATGATTATACCATCAACATAAATAAGTACAATCGTGACCTTTTCATTAAAAAATTTTGTAAATAAAGAGTAGTCACTATTGCACTTAGAGAAATCATAACTAAGAAAAGCGGAACTAATTTTAGCATACCAGGTTCGGGGAGATTGTTTCAAACTATAGATGGCCTTCTTAAACTTTTATACTTGTTTATCTTTGCCTTCAAGCCCTTGAGGAAGTCACATATAAATTTCCTCCTCTAATTTTCCTTGCAAGAATGTATTTTTTACGTCCATTTGAAATATTGGCCAACTCCAATTTGTTGCGAGAGACAATAGGACTTGGACTGTGGTCATTTTGGCGACCAGAGCAAAAGTTTCGGTTAGTCCTCTCCATATCTCTGGGTGAAGCCTTTGGCTACAAGTTTTGCTTTGAGACAGTCGATTGTTCCATCACTCTTATGCTTGACCTTGTAAACCCATTTGCATCCTACCGCTTTCTTTCCTTTAGGAAGAGTGGTGATCTCCCAAGTTTGATTCTTGGTAAGAGCATCCAATTCTTCCTCCATAACTTTCCTCCATCCTTGATGAGTATTGGTTTCTTCGTAACTTAAAGGTTCCTGCACTTGGTCAATGTCATTCAATAGCTCTTGATGATTAGAGAAAACATTGTTAGTTGTATAAAAATTAGAAATAGGATGAGATGTAACCTTGGAATTGTAATAAATTTCCTTATTTAACCATTTTAAAAGACGTCTTAACCTAGTGGATTTTCTAAATGGAGGAGGTAGTGAGGATGGTTCCATGAAAATTTCCTCATTATCTTGTTCTCCCCTTGCTAATTTGGTCCTCATTTTCTAATGAATTTTTTTATTCTCCCACTTGTTCCATATTTTGTTTTATAATTATTTCTTGGAGAGATTTATTTTCAACTCTTGGGAATTTTCAAAAAAAGGTTTGTAAGTCTCTTTTTATAAAATCTTTATCTTTATTATGTTCTTTAAAATAAAATTTACCTTTCAAAAATACTACATCTTTAGATGTATAGACTTTACTAGTTTCGGATTCATAGCATAAATATCCCTTTTGAAATGATGCATAGCCTATAAAAATATAACGTCCTCCCCTTCTTTCTAACTTATCTTTCATTTGAGAAAGAATATGAGCATATCATATACAACAAAATATTTTAAGATGAGATAAGAATGGTTTTTCTTTTCTAAGTATCTTTAAATGAAATTTTCCCTTGAGAATCTTTGTGGGAAGTCGATTAATTATATGTGCAGTCGTACTAATTGCATCAATCCAAAATATTTTAGGCATATTTGTAAAATACATCATGGTTCTTGCTATTTCTAGTAAATGCCTATTTTTTCTTTCATCTACTCTATTTTGTTGTGGAGTATAAGGGCAAGATGTTTGATGAATAATTCTTTAGTTTTCAAAATATACTTTGAATTCATTATTCATGTATTTACCTCCATTATCAGTTCTAAGTGTTTTAATATGAATATCATATTGTTTCAAGATAAAGTTATTAAAGTTTTAAAATGCTTCAAAAGCTTGTGCCTTAGTGTGAAGCATGTATACCCATGTGTATCTAGATTTATGATCTATAAAATATATAAAGTGTTTGAAACCTCTTCTAGATTCAAGAGGAGATTTCTATATATCTGAATGCACAAGATCAAAAATATTTTTATAAACAGTTTCCAAAATTGGATAAAATACTCAGGTTTGCTTCCCAAAGATACATGCTTCACAATGATCATTTTTACAAAATTTTGTTAGAAAAAGCATTTTCAACACTTGATCATTTGGGTGACCTAATTTAGCATGCAATAGTTGATTATTTTCTTCATATGCTACAAGAGTTTGGTTGTCTTGGTCCAAAAATATAAATTGTTTCTTCTAGATCCACTACCAATCACTTCATTCGATTTGAGACTCTAAAAAATGACAGTATCAAGATCAAAAGTAGCCTTACAATTTTGATTCTTAGTTATCTTACTAATTGACATAAAATTGGAAGTGAATTTAGGAACATATAAGGCATTTAATTTTTTTTCGAAAAATTCAACTTCTCCAAATTCTTTAACCTTTAAATATTGTCCATTAACTACTTTGACTATCTTATGATTGATAAGGGGTTTTAAACGTTTTATCTTTTCTTTATCTTTAACCATATGATAATCACGTTCTGAATCTATTAACCAATTTTCAAAATAATGGGTGGAGTTTGAGAAGTTACTGGAATTATTGGCGACTTGTTTTAATAGCTTGGTGATACTTTCAAGAGCTGTTTCCAATGCTACATTTTGCGTCACTTTTGGGGTTCCTTGCTCTTTCCTTTTAAGATGCTCTGATTTGAGATGGGGATAAAGAAGCTAATATTTCTCCTTGGTATGGTTTAACCTCTTGTAATGTGAGCATCCTTTCTTGTAAGGAGGCTGATAGATTTTGTTGGCAGTGGGTTGTTCTGGTGCAGAAATAGGGGTTTGCTACTCAACTTTAAATCCATGGGCTTCAACTTTTGATTGTGAAGCCTCTTCAAGCCGCATGCTAGCATCAACCTTCTGAATTAAGAATCGAATTTCTTGATATGAAAGAAAGTCTTTCATCTGAAGAATTTCTTGGTGGACATTTGAGAAGCGTTCGCCAAGAGAGACAAGAAGGCCGAAGGACTTATCTACATTCTTTCGTTTCATCAATATTTTCGGGTCACATTTGTGAGGTTTCAGCATCTCCAATTCATCCCATAGGTCTTCATATTCTCCAAATAGTTTGGATAGAATTTTTTGTTCCTTCTGAATATTGGCAATCTTCCCCTTGATTTCAAAAATTCTTCTCATATTGGATTCTTGCCCATATAGATCATACATTTGATCTCATAAAGTTTTAGAGTTTGGATAAGATGACACCATATTTTTGTGAATTTGATCCATGGTACTAAAGAGGAGAATGAAAACTTGATCATCTATTTCTTTTCATTCTTCATATGCAGGGTTGGTAATATCAAGAGATTCACTCATTATAAATTTCAAGAGTTTTAGAACATTGAGTGACCTTTTGATGTACCCTACGCATTGGAAATAATTTTTGGAGGTTAGGATTGTGGAAGAAAAAAGGTGGGTTTGAAATGAAGTAAAGGAGGGTAAAGAATTTGCTATAATAGAATTCTGCTCTGATACCATGTAGAAATTTGTAATCCTAACTTAAGTTTAACCCAAACCGTTCAGTAGTTGAGGACATCATGAAAGTTCCCAAGAAAAAGGTAGAGCTCGTCTGTTTTCGTTTAAGTATCTCTTTTTTTTGGACAAGTATTTGTTACTAAACAGAATTTTTCTAGACATGTCATGCCATGGCATACTAGTGAATGAATTTTATAAAAGTTTAGAACACAAATTTAAAGATGGACAAAGAAAGATAAGAATATAATCAAATATAAAAGAGAGAAAGAAAAAATATTTATTAAGAGGATAAAATTGAAGAATGAACATAATTTCTTTTATTGAGTATGAAATAAAGATTATCTCAAATATTACAGAGATAGAGAAAGAGATAAGAGAGAGATTTTGAAAGAAAAATTATCTTTCAAATTGTGTCTACAGAATTAGAAAGAACCTTTATTTATAGAAGATGAGGGGAGAAAGAAAGAAATAAAAAATAAATAAAAATGAGTGAAAAATAAAAAGTAAAATAATAAAAAAGAAAGAGGGATGGGGGAGTGGACATTTTGTCCACTCCGCAACGGCTACATAGCCGTTGGGGTTTTTTGGTTCCACAAGGCCTAAATGGGCCTGTTTGTTTTTAATATAAATCTTGAACCCTCAAAAAAAAAAAAAAAATTACTCAAGCATTATCAAACTAATTTAGATATACCTAACTTGGCACCGAAACAATGCATCACTTTGTTATGTCCTGATCTACAGCTCTCTTTAGTGCTCACATTGTTGGAAAGAGAATAAATGAAGCAAAAAGCAAGTCCATGATATTGTTTAAAACTCGTAGATATTCTCACTCAAACCACATACTGACAGACAATCATCCTATATCGCTCCACCACTCGGCCGATGAAAAGGATGCAAGGGAAATTGGGCGATAATAAGAAAAGAAAAAGACCTAATTTTTTCTGCTTTGAATAAGCGGGAATTGATCATTCGATTGGAATTGACATAATTGAAGAGAAATTCAACTGTTAAATTTTCTTGGGTATCTTCTCTCATCAGTATCAAAACGATTTTGAAACAATTTTAGCAAGATAGTGTTATCGTTTTCAACATATTTTCACCAAATTCTACCAATTTAGCAGGTTGGATTCTCATCAATTTTCCCAGATACTTGTCAAGCAAATTGTCATTTCTCATCTACCAAGCACATTCTCAGCAGGAAAGGTTCATGAATCGCTCACTGCACCTACAGAACACAACCTAACCATAAGGCTCGTGATCCCCTCAGCCTTGTAGTTACCTCGATGATCCATCAGTCTGCAACATTTAAGGCCTGCATCAATCTTAAAGGCACCTCCTGAGAATAGACTTTAAGAAATGAGAACTCTTAATTGTTTTCGTCTCCAAATATCACAATGATGCAAAATTGACAGTTTCATGAATTTCAGGAGTTAATATACCAATGTCATGCTACATGACATCCAGCTACGCGGGAACCATGCTATCATCCATGACTATCTTGCCTTAAATTAGGCAAGAGCGCCTATGCTTCCCCTTGAAAACAACTGCTGACAGAACTATCAAACTCTTCTATGCTGATTTTTATTAGTGAATGGCGTCAAATTACCAATCCAAATTCCAATATTTCATATATTTACAACTGGATGGGGCTGCTCACAGGGTCTGCCTATTGCTCATTCCAGTGTCTGTTCATGAGAATTGAACTTCAATACTAGAATGTGCAATATCAACAAGAGCATGCTATTGAAGACGTTGCAACATATGTCGGGGAGGCCTCCGTTGATTGTGTACGAACAAAATACGAGTCCCGGCGCAGGACTACCATGCCCCA
Organism: Dillenia turbinata; assembly: GCA_037126225.1. Taxonomy (NCBI): domain Eukaryota; kingdom Viridiplantae; phylum Streptophyta; class Magnoliopsida; order Dilleniales; family Dilleniaceae; genus Dillenia; species Dillenia turbinata. Next base: position 3,535,361 of record JBAMMX010000007.1, read on the forward strand.
CGCCTGTGGCATTTTCATCAAATGGTCCCTGCTGGCTGTATGGGCGGGTTGTCCCTCGCTGCTGCGTTCTGTTAGGCTATGGATTACAGGAACAAATGTAGTTGAATGAGACAGCAGGCGGGTTACACGTTCCACTGTGCCGAGATGTGAGGTGCTGGTGGTGATGATCACCCCGGGGTATGCTCCAGCGCCCTTGACAGGCACATTACTACAAGGAAGCGCTGTATGAGCTGTTTTATCAGGTGTTTAAGCGCTATTATCAGGTAAGCATTAAATCCTCTTTAGCCAATTGGGAGCTTGATCCCCTGGAAGGCTCCGGCAATGAGTGAGCGGAAGTGTCCAGTTGATGAGGGCAGCTTGTTGCATCTAATGGAGCTTCCATTTTACTAAAACTTTCTGGATCAAAAAGAGCCAAAATGATTGTCAAAATCATACGTCCGGAGACTTCATAAGTTCAGGGACTTGAGAACAGAACAAAAGATGGGAACACTCAAATCTAGGTAGGCAGGATCACTAGCAAATCTTGACAACCAAATTGTCAGCAAGAATTCAGGAGAAGCTGAAAAACTACAAACAATTTGGACCCTAGCTGTTAACATTCAATATGTTTGTACTGAATTATCTTCTTCATTTTTTATGCAGGATGACATGCTGTGAGCACGCAGCTATTTAAAAAGGTTCAGAGTTTGGATCGACTTGACCATTCTCTGTGTTTCTCTCTCTTACCCACAGATTGTTGGGGAGAAAAATGTGGAGGTTCACCGGTATGTGTTTGAAGCTTCATTCCCACCCCCACATAGTCCACTAGGTTAATAGCAAACTGAGAATATATTGATGACCTCTGTTAAAAATGAGGACTGAGTAAATATGCCACCAAGTGAACTTGCATTACACATAAACTCAGCTCTTGCCACATCATGCTGGGTACATGCATCCTAACATGCCCAAAAACTCCAAGTAACACTAGTGCCGTTGATTATTTAACAATAAAGATTCCGTATAACAGAGAATGGCATATTACTCCACGTACCACAAAGTCGCAACTCTATATTTTAGGGAAGGGTTATGAGCAGGGAGAAAAAAAAGCTAAGCACAATATCACATCCTCCTTATGTCCATGTTACGCCTTACAGTTATTTGTCTCGATAATCTAAGGGATGCCAGTCATCTGAATTCTGTAGGAATTGCCCATAAGTTAAAAACAAAGAAAGGAAATTATATCAAGGAAAGATCTTTTATGAGCAGAAAGAAGGACAAGAGTCATGCTTGGACTGATTTAATCAATAAATACCATGTTGCGCTTCAAGGATGGCATGAACAACATGAAGTACCTTGCTGGGTGTTCCTTTTGATTTGCTCCAAGCTTCCGAAATTGTGCACACTCCTAAGACCCCATGTTGTCAAACATGACTAAACTGCAACCAAGACCATTTTCAATTTCAGCTTGAAAATTTATGAAAATTAGGATGCATACATTAAATTAGACCAGGTGTCTTCAAGGGTGCAAATAGATAGTGTCCCATGTTAGCCCATAAAAGTGCTCAACTCTACATTTTGAGAGATAGAGGAAGGATTTAAACATATAGCCTTTTGAATATCTATCAATGAATGCATCCAATTAAGATTACAACTTGAAGATCGAATTATTAGAAAGGATAATGCACTAGTTTCTAGGCTCTTGCATTTCATGAAAGGAACCTGATGCATGGTAGCTGAGCATGACAAGGTTGCATTAGCTCATCAATATATCAAGCAGACAACTGCAATGAGTCAAGGGGTTCTGAAAAATAAAGCATTCATGTTTTGCTATCATGTGTGTCATTGTTATAAGCATGCATATTTGACAAATTAGACAGCAACTTTCAAGTTTCGAGCAAAAACAATCCATGTTATCCAGCCCATTACCACTCAAGGCAACATGAGATTAGAAGGCTTCCCAACAAAACCCAGCGGGGAAAAAAAAAGCATTCTATTCATCTGAAATTAAATTTAAATCATGGAGAAATGGGAAAAACACCCTTCCATTACCTGATTCTGCTTATCAATCGAATGGTTGAAGTCGTCTTCAAGCACATTCGAAAGCTTCCTGTAAGTAATTTCATCCACAAGCCTTTTCTCCTGCAACTTATTTAGTAAATATAGGGCCTGCTGAGCCCTTCCTTTTCGACAGATTTCATCAAGGAGAGTACAGTAAGTTATAAAATCAACTGATCTATGTTTTTCTATCATCTCCCAAAGAAAATTCACTGCCTCATCAGTCTCTCCACCGAGAGCCAGTGAATTTACAACTGAGTTGTGTATGATTTGCCGCTAGGGATGAACACCTTTCTCTTCGTCTCTTCACACAATTCCCTAGCATTGTTTGTTCGACTTTGTGCACACAATCCATGGATCAGATAATCATAAGAATAAGAGTTGGGCTAGCAATTATGCACAACACCCATCTAATGAAATATCCTAAGGGCACCATTTACATGAAAAGAGAGGACATAACCCTTAATCATGAAAAAAGCAGCAAAGAGCAGATTATAAGTTCGAGTTGAAGGCCTACAATCCAAATTTCTGCTCTTCTTCATATGCCTAAATATATTGACAGCTCTAGACAACTTCCCGTTATCCGTAAAATAATATATCATTGTATTATAGAGAGCTTCTGACCCCATATTAGGAATGGCAAGAACCTGGTTAACCACATCATCCATTTCTCTGTACATTTTTGCAGCACCAAGCTTCTTTATCACTCTATGATTACGTGTCTACGTTATGCCTAAACCTAGGCTGTTGAGATGCCCAATTGAACAGCTCAAGAAAGACCAAAGGATCCTCTTGAAGAGTCAAGATGTCGCAGAGCTCTTCGGGATTTAATCTCCGTGGAAGCTCTGATATGCATTTTTGAAATTGGCTTCATCAAGAATAGGTTTGTTTAGGGCTAACCATCTTTTTCGAACCCTTCTCCTATAGGCCCTCCATTACTCGAATAAGATGAACATAGGAACAATTGGGAATATTGGTGCTGTGGTAAATTTGAACAATATTTAGTACTTGCAGAGCATGATGCACTATAAACACAATTGAAACTACAATATACAACATTGGATTGCACAAAACTAGTCAAGGTTTTCTAATAATGCAAACAATCCCGGGATGAATTGATATGACAAAGATGATTTAGTATGCTCTGGGTACCGCAAAGTGACCTCAAACAATCTCTACAAGAAGAAATCATACTATTGTTTGCAAGAGATTATCAAACAGATTAATGTGCAATCATTGCGGAAATTCAGAAAAAGAATTGGGACTTTTTAGGAACAAACAAGGACGTTAGAATCGACGTAGGGTTTTGATTAATGTTGGAAAAGCATTTATCTCCGAAATTGAAGCAAAGGACACTCTTTTCAAGTACCCAATGTTTTGATTCGGGAAAGTTCACGTTGATTCGAGCTAGAGGATCGGCCGACAAAACAAAACTATTAATGCAATGGAAACGCTCGAGTTGAAGAAGGCGAGTGAATTGAGGACGGTTTTGGGGCTTGGATTTGGGCAGGCCACGGGTGGAAGTCCACTGTCACTCGGGACTTGTTATCGTACTGCATCTGATGTGAAAACGCCGGAAGGGTTAAAATTGGAAATTAAAAGGAAATCTTAATTTTGGAGTTTTTTTTTTTTTTTTTTATTTGGCGTAGACAGAGGAAAAGGAGAACATCAAACTAACAAAACATACCCATCCCTGAAGGCAAACCAGCAGGGATAGATTTCCTAGACCTCAAAAGCTTACAGCCCTCAGCATCTTCCATAAGGATGAGGACCAAACCTTGAGGAGGTTGACTGAACTCAGATAAATGAATGGAGAGAGAATGACCTAGGGAGGCCATGTAATCTGCAGCACGATTGCCTTCTCTAAATGTATGAAGCACCGTGGTTACATTAGTTTGCCGCATAAGCTCACGGCACTCCCCAATGAGCACACTGAGCTGATGGTCTCGAGAAACACCCTTTTGGAGCAAGTGAGCTACTATCAAAGCATTCACTTTAAGTTCAATACCATGCAAATTATTTTTCCTGACTATTTTAAAGCCCTCGCGAACTCCCCATAACTCAGCAACTAACACAGAAGAAATGCCTACCTCAACTAAGAAGCCGATGATCCAATCTCCTTTGCCATTCCTCAAAGTGCCTCCTGCAATTGCCTGCCCATTTGATCTATCGACAGACCCATCGATATTAAGTTTTAAATTATTGCCTAAAGGAGGCTTCCAACCAACCCAATTGTTGGAAACAGGGGCTTTGTCAACCCTGCATCTCTTAGCCGAAGCAAAAAGCTGGGCGAGGTGAAGAGCCCCGTCTGGCTGTCTGTATAGGGAGAGAGATTTCATTCCGAAAAGTAAAGTTACACCTACTTTTCGATATGTTCCAAATGGTGATAAGAAATTTATGCTTATTTAAAAGGAAGGAGCCCGCAACAGCACCCTTGCTTCCCATTTTGACCCAATCAATAATCTCTTCACAGGAAACAAAACTTTCCACTCCTGGCAGCACAAGTATCCAAACTTCCCTGGCCGCATGGCAGTCTCTAAGGCAGTGAGTTATGCTTTCCTCAACTCCCTCGCATCGAGGACAATCAGCAACACTCGTAAAATGTCTTCTTCGTCTCTCAACGTTCGTCATGATTTTTCCCGAAGCCACTAACCAGAGGAAAAATCGTATTCTTTCCGAACAATCTGCTTTCCACACCCAACCCCAGTCCCGATCAGAGATGCGGCCAGATCTCTCCTCCATGATAATTTTATAGGTTGAAGCAGCGGAGAAAACCCCATCCACGTTTCCATTCCAACAGAAAGTATCAGCAATGTTGTCGTCTTCAGGGATATTTATGCCTCTGATTTCGTCCACTTTAATCCTAGGAAGGATGCTTTCTAGAACCTCAAGCTTCCGGTCCTTATTATCCTCAATGAAGTGACCAACCTTTAAGGCCAACTCATCACTACTAACATTGGATAGAGCGTGATTCAGAAGAGAATTCCTTCCTACCAAGATGTTAGTCCAAAAATTGACCTGCCTGCCATTGCCAATTTTCCAGAGTAATCCCTTATTGATGCAGTCCCTACACCTCAAAATCCCCCTCCAGATTCTCGACACATTGGACTTGGGATAGCAACACTTGAGATCTTGGTTCTTGAGATACTTGCTTCTAAGGACTTCACACCATAAGCTCTTATCACCCTTAAGCATCTTCCAGCCCAACTTTGCCATAAGCACCACATTAGTGTCTCTTATTCTTCTGAGGCCGAGACCTCCATCCTTTTTGGAGTTACAAACTCTATTCTATCCCATAAGATGGGCATTCTTACTCTCTCTAGACCATCCCCAAAGGAAATCTCTATTAAGTTGATCCAGCTTATTGCAAATGCTCTCCGGCAACCAAGAGACTTGCATGGAGTAAATGGGGATGGCAGCTGTGACCGATTGGATGAGGTTTCTTCTTCCAGCTGCACTAAGAACTTTGGCTTTCCATCCCTTAAGCTTGTCCTGCACCCGCTCAACTAGGTGAAGATAAGTATTTCTATTAACTCTCTCGTGAATAATAGGAAGGCCTAGGTACAATCCCAGGTCATTTGTAGGCATGAAATTGCTTGCCGCAGTTAGGGAAGACTTCAAGACCCACGAAGCATTAGGAGCAACCCACAACTTAGATCTCCTGGGATTTATTGAGAGACCACTTTCCTTAGAGAACGACTTGAGACACTCCATTATATGACTAAGATTTAGGTGATCAACTTCTGCAAAAAAGAAGGAGATCATCCACAAAGAAAAGATGAGAAATAGGAGGAGCTCCCCTCCATATCGTAACCGGCTGCCAAGCCCCCTTCTGCACCTTATCTTGGATCGTGTAGGATAAACATTCCATAACAAGAATAAAAAGATAGGGGGAGAGAGGATCCCCCTGTCTAAGACCCCTTCATGGTTTAATGGAAGGGAGAATTTCACCATTCCACACAAGGGAAGTGGTACCACAAGAAACTGCATACATGATCAGTTTAACCAAGGGAAGAGGCACATTGAAATCTAACTAACACCTGGCCCAAGTAGCCCCAATTGACACAATCATATGCCTTTTTAAGATCAATCTTAAGCACCATGTTTTTTCTTTTGCTCTTGGACTTTTGAATGGAATGGATGATCTCTTGAGCAATTACTATGTTATCCATAGTTCCTCTCCGGGGTAGGAAGCTGCTCTGTTGCTTGCCTACCAAATTCATGAGGATGGGACGGAGTCTTTGAACAAGCAACTTAGAGAGAACTTTGTATGATGAGTTTAACAAGCTAATAGGTCTAAAGTCTCCCATGGTTTGAGACCTTTCTTTCTTTGGAATCAACACTAGGAGGGCGTTAGCCAAGTCTGGGTAGAAAAAACCATCCCTGAGAGCATTGTTGATGAAGTTGCAGAGGGCGGAACCCACAGTGAGCCAATGCTTCTGTAAAAAACTGCTTGGATACCATCCGGGCCAGGCGCTTTAAGACCCTTAATAGAGAAAAGGACAGACCTAACTTCGTCCTTGCTGGCGGGAGTAATCAACCTTTCCTGGTCAGCTGGAGTAATCTTTTGTTGCCATCTGCTAAAATTGGAGTTGGGAGGAGCTATTTGAGAACTTTCAAAAAGATTGTAGAAATAACTCACGGCTACTTCCTTGAGCTTTCCTTGATCAAAACACCAAACATCTCCTTCCTTCAGGGCAGTACGGTTCTTGTTCCTCCTAATTTTGGTCTAAAGATGATAGAACTTAGTGTTTCTCTCACCTTTAAGGAACCAGTCCATTCTAGATTTTTGGAACCACAAAAGCTCCTCTTGCTCCAAGGTTTTATGATATTCCTGCATCAAATTCATTTCTAAACCTTGAAGGAACGAAGAGTTACCATAGTGGGCAGATTGTTGAATGCCTAGGATTCTCCTTTCCAAACCTCGTTTTCTCATAAAGATGTTACCAAAGACCTCTTTGTTCCAAATTCTGATCTCATTATTAGCATGATTGATAGCTTGATGCAGATGAACTCCACCTAGAGCCCAAGCTTCTTCAAAAACTTTACTGAAATCATGATGGGTAAGCCAAGCCGCCTCCCACCGAAAAGGTCTTTTATCTCTGCTAGGGGGAGAAGGGAAGCAGGAACAAAAGAGCATGGGATTATGATCACCATGGGCTCTAGGCAAAACCACTGCTCTCATCTTAGGAAACTTAACTCTGGCTTGATTATTCACCAAAATCCTATCAAGAGTTTGTTGCAAAATAGCTCTGCCCTGACAAAACTTTGTCCAAGTAAACTTGGGGCCCACTGGCTGAAGATGATCCAGAGCACACGCCTCCCACCTTCTCCTCATTCTTAAACATCTCGTCCAGCACCGGGAACTAGAGTTACTGGTTTCCTCCAACTTCCCTATGTCATTGAAGTCATCCAAAACCACCCATGGGGCAGAGATATTCGGGGCTCGAGAGATCAAATCACTCCAGAACACCTCCTTTGCCTGCTCCTTAGGTTGAACATAGACAAAGGAAACTAGCCAAGTACAGGTGCCTTCAGTGATTTGGGTATGAATCAATTCGTCTGTATGATAAATAACCTTCAAATTAATCCTCTTAGGGTCCCAGCTCAACCAAAGACCTCCCTTGAATCCAATTGATGACACTATAAATTCCCTCTCCCAACCCATTTTCCTGATAAAGGAAGGATATATGTTACTATTAGCTCTTGTCTCCAAAAGACAGATGGCTTCCAGCTCATGCTTCCTAAGGATTTCTTTACAAGTTCTGCAGAACTTCCCATTACCGATTCCACGACAATTCCAAACAACTAACTTAGACTTCATTGGAAAAAATAAACAGAGAGGAAGAAAGGGAAAATACAACCTCACTGTTCCATGGCTGCTGATCCCGCCATAACTTCCTCGCCCAGATCATCGCTATCTTTCTTAACCGTTACATTCAAAAAATCACCTCTTTGTAAACCAATCTGGGTTGTTCCTGAGAAATCTTGCATTTCCTCACCTGGATCCATAGCATGGGGATTGAGGTCCATTAAAAGGTTAATGGATTTGGATCTGCAATGAGGGCCCTCAATACTAGGTTTGGAGCTCAGCCCAAGCGTAGTAATTTGTTGTTCTTTGGGCCTTAAAAGGCCCACTTTGGGGCTTTCCACCAGATCTAGCTTCATCCTCTTCTGCCCGAACCGGACCTTTGGGTTATAAGAAAGCCCTTCCGCCACTTTGTTTTTCATCATATCCGCTACCCCCATCAGTTCTGACATAGAGAAGTTGACTTTCCTCTTCCCCTTATCCTTCTTTTTCAGATCCCTAATTTCCCTCTCTTCATCTCTTCTTGGAATGATCATCTGACCCATACCTTTTTCTTTAATGAAACACGATGGCAGCATCCCTTCCCTGTTAAACTCCCATCTCCCCTGCAAGGAACTCATGTCCCTAGGTCTGTCGTAGACTGTGTAGCCATCCCCAGTCCTGTTCTGGTGAAAAACCTCTTTCTTCGCCTTTCCCCTAGGCCCTCTAGATTTGGAAGATTTCGGTTTCCGAGTCATGATCATCCAAGGACCCAGATCGTTATTTCCCTCCGTCAACGCCGGAGTTGATTCAATGGCCTCATCGCATCTTCTTTCGTCCATCCCCTGTTCCAGGTGATTCTCGCTGTTTATTTGCTCTCCGCACTCATCTTTGGTGTGTCCCACTTTCCCGCATCTAAAACAGACCACATGCAGCCCCTCGCATTCGATTCTCTGAATTCGTCTCCCTATTTTGATATTGGGGATTAGCGGTTTCTCAAGATCCATTTCGACACAGACCTTGCATATTTACCTCTTAGAGCATTAGCCGTGTTGGAGTTCGCTTTTAGAGGTTTCCCTATGATTTTACCTATTTCCATTAAAGCATTTTCGTTAAAAAACTCAATTGGGAGTTGAGGCAATCTTATCCAGACTGCTGTTTTCTGGATTTTGGCTGTTGTAGGGGAAAACCAAGGTCTCCATTTTTGGACGGTTAGATAATAATCTTGGATCATCTACGGACCCTCGAGGAGAGCTCTATTGAAAACATGTTGGAGATCGAATTTTGCAATATAGAAGCCTTCACCTAGGTCCAGCAGCTCCATTCCACCCTCCGGTCTCCACATCTGATTGATTTTTAGGAGCATCAGGTTGTACCCAATGCTTTTACCTAAGAGTTTGATGATAAGGGATTTTCTCCATGGTTGCCATATCTGTTTCAGTTCATTTTCTGGGAATGTAACACCTGGAATTTGCTTATTTGCCTCTGTTGGTTCTTGAGTATCATCTCCTTCATGTTCGTACTCTGATTCATCCTCTTGCATTTGTTCTTTTTCCCCCCCGGTTATGATTACTTGATGCTCCCAACAGCATCTCCTTAAATGAGAGTTTTAGGGATTCATTCTCCTGAATGTTACTTCCCTCCGCTCGAACCTTCTTTTTACTCCTCAGAAGATGATCTTCTTCTTCGATAGAAATCTCTCTTCCGGTCTCACCTGAACCCATTTGGGAATAGCAATCACCAGCTATTGCGTGCTTAATTATGGAGTTATTGAAGTCTGTTGTATCTTTCTTGGCCATTTGGCTAAGATCAAGTTATGCAAGTCTATTGCAAATTATTGTGGATGTATTTAATAAGGATTTGGCAAGGTTGTTCCTTATTTCAGCGCAAGGCAAAAAGAGCTCTTTTGAAAATCAAAATTACTTAAATTGATGAAATAAAGTCAAAAATTATTATGTTAAGAATCGGTTCTAAAGTGTTAAATAAGAAAGAAAATAATGGTGTATAATTTGGTGTTGATCCTATTGATTAAAATTTTAAAATTAAGAATAATTTTTAAATGATATTAATTTTTTTTACCTTATGCTTTTTTTTAATAACTAATTGATATTCAAACTCATATTTTGACTAATCTAGTTAGAAGATCCAAATTAAAGGGAGTTCTTCTAATCTAATTTTTTTTATTCTCTCAAGTTTCGAATATGAGATTTGATTAAGAAATCTAACATTTTTATTTACTAGATTAATTAAATAAGGAAGAGGAGATCTTCCCCATGACTATCCATGCACACTCGAGATACTTACGGGTCTGGCTTTAAATGTCTCAAAAGTCAAAAAAATGAAATAAAATAAAGTTTGTTTCCCATAAAGTTTTTAATTATATAGTAATTGCATTCATTATTCACAGTGCACATGATTATATATAAAAAATTTCCTATATTTTGCCAATCATATATAAAGGAAATGAAACTTTCAACAAGATTAATAAAGTTTTGAAACCCATCTTCATATAAATAACGGTCAGACTCATAAGAAATAAATTAAAATTTTTCTGAAAACGAATGAGTAACTAAAACCAAAGAGATGCCAGATTTTAATTTAATTTTTCTTAACATAGTCATGTTAATAAAAATCTAATGATTAGATTCGATTTGTGATCAGCTCGACAGACTCAACCGTCAATTTCTCTAGGGTGATCCGGAGGGAGCCCATTGGATCCATGCTATTCAATGGGATTTGGTGTGTCACCCTAAGGTTTCAAAAGGATTAGGGATTTGAAAGTCACAAGATGTTAACTGAGCATTCCTTGTCAAACTTCGTTGGAGGATATTAACAGAGGATTCAGATCTGTGGTGCGAGGTGCTATGCAAAAAGTATATTCATCATGGAGATTTTCTGCACTACAATCCGACCTCCGGCTGCTCATCACCATGGCACAACATTTTATGTGTTCGGGACTCGATCAAGGGTGGACTATATTGGCAGGTGGGTAGTGGGAGGAACATACATTTTAAAGGGACAAATGAGTTGGTGCAGGTCCATTATATCATAGGGTAATATGGGCTCTTTCAAATTCTATGGCCAATCTAAGAGTGCACCAATTAATTATCTAGACTAGTGGTGGGATATTTTTGAACTCGTTCTATTCTCCCAGACTCTATAGTAGAAGAGGTTCAGGCAGTGCTGATCCCCCAAGCTCCTTAGTTCCCAAATCTAGTGTGTTAGGTAGGCGATTCTTCAGGGATTTTTTTTTTTTTTTTTTTGGGTTCAATGGGCCTATAACATTTTTCAACACCCGAAGGAGCCCAATTATCTTTCAACTACAACATGAAGATGGGTTTTGAGATTAAAATACTAGGAACAGGTAAAGTTCTTGGTATGACTTTTCATTCATGGTACACAGATGACTAACGTCACTCGATGTCAACGTGGGATAGCCACTGATCCCTCATGCCCTCTCTATCTTGAGTTTCCAGAGACAGGTCTACACCTCTTTCGGGACTGAACCCTGATTTGCCATGTGTGGACTCGGATATTTGGATCTTCCACCCTTTCTAAGATGGTGTTAGGGAAACGAGTTGAAAGGAAGTGGTTAATCCGTAACTCCCAGTCTCAAGCCACACGTATGGGATGCTCGTGGTGAGTTTTCTTTGTCACAACTTATGGGCAATTTATAAAACTCATTGCAAATTGCTTTTTAAGGGTTTGAACTTCTCTCCAGAGGGTGTTGCGAGAGCCGCCTTTTGTTATACTCGGAAAGATGGTTTGCGATTGTTGGTATAGATTTCAACCCCCTCCTCGCCAAGGCTCCTAGATTTGATAGTCCCCTCCTCCCCCAAGATTTTATAAATTAAATATGAATAGATCCTTGAATACTCACTCCCACGTGGCCGATGCCGAAGGTTTGATTCGCAATAAGTCTTGTTTATGGATTACAAGCTTTTCGGTGAATTTAGGGGTGATGGACCACTTCATTACGGGGTTGAGTGTTGTCAAAGAGGGACTTTTCCTTCTACTTAGACCCAATTTTTCCTTGAGACTGACTTTGCAGAGCTCGTATCGATCATCTCTTCCAAAGTGGATCTCTCCCACCCAAACCTGTATATTCTCAAAGAATGTCAGCAACTCGTTCATCGTATCCTCGTGCTCAAGATGCCTTATGTTCTCTATGAGGGTAATACTTGTTCCGATGTCCTAGCAAAATTAGGATCATCACTTTTCCATGACCTTCATGAATTTTTCTCCCCTCCTAATGAGATGTACTGTGCTCTATTATTTGGGAGATCTATCTATTTTAGAGACCAGTTTTTTCCCGCTTCTTCTGCTTGTACTTTAATTAAAAATACTTTCAAAAAATATTCTATTAATTTAAAATTTAATTTTACGGTTTAACATAGAAATAATGAGGTCAAGTGTCATAAATATCTTTATTCCTAGTCTCTCAGCGATAACTCAAGTGGTAGAATTTCTTCACTTTCATTCTTATTTTTTTTATTTAATTTCATTTGATAACATTTCTTCACACTAATATATATATATATATCGTTATATCCCTTTCCATCCCCACCACGCACAACGGGTAACGCGAAAACCCATATATAGACCAGTGAGAAATTTTTCCTCCTCCAACGGGGATTTAACGGGGCGGGCCCATGTCCATCCCTACTCCCGTTCCCACTATTTTTATTTTAATTTTATTTTTCCTGGTGTGTCAGCCCATGCAATAATGCAAGTATACCTTTCTCGGCCTTTCGGCTAAGATCAAGTGCAAGGCAAGAGCAAACATATGAAGGCTTCAATCGCAAACGATCGTGGTGGGCCTTTTCTATAAAAAATTAATTTAAGTGGGCTAATAGCCCATCTCTCGCTTCTTAATACGAAACATTTTAATGGAACAATTAGAAAATAATAAAGGGCATTTTGGTAAACTCGTAAGTGTGGAAACCTAATTTTGAAACCCTAGCCGTTTTGAAGCCCTTGCCGTCACTCGTTCTCCGTTCCAAAGGCCAAGAGGCTATATAACTCTGGCCTCTCTCTCTCCGCCCCCTCACAAACCCTAGTACACACATCTAGTCTAGGCCTCTCGCCTTTTCCCCCCTCTCTCTCTCCCTAGGGTTCCTCCCTCTCTCTTCGGAATTCGTCAGAAGGTAATAGATCTGTGCTCCATATTTTTCCATCGATGTTGTGTCTCTAGATTGATGTTTTTACCGGCCTAGTAGCTAATCTCTATCTGAATCTTGTGCCATTTGTTTGTTGTAGATCGCTTTTGAGAGTAAATCTTATGCTATCATGTACCGTAGATCGAAGATTTGTTTGTATCTCTGATTCTTTGTTTATGACTCGTTTGTGTTTATCTTATGTGAATTTTTGTTTTTTTTTCTTTGTTGCGATTGTCATTTAGTTTGCATCTGTTTTGTTTATAGAATACTAGTTCTTATGGCTGAATCGTGGTAATGGGTCTCTGTGTTTCGTGTTTTTGAGACTTTAGATTTTGAGGTACACATGCAAGAACTATTAAATCATTAAAACTAAAGAGCAATTCGAACCGGGTTTTCGTTATAGAACTAATAAATCTTGGACAAGGGTTGTGATCGAAGTAAGATTATTCTTTCAAACCCCGTTTCAGAATTTCTCTTTTGTTGGGTTCTGACCCAACATGTTGAATATTGCATAGATTTTTCTCTTTATGTTTAGCAGTCACCACATCCAATTTTTTATCATGACAATTGGTTGTTTTCTGTTAATTTTGTCACATGCTAGCTCATAGTATATGATAAATCTCATGCCTCTTGGACTAAGTGAAGGAAAAATGAGCTTATTATTGATTTTTTCCTTATATGTAAATTGGAACATCAATGACTGCTCTCTAAATAAGTTGGTTAATGCATGCTTCCGATTGACAACAAAATTACTATTCCATTGCAAACTGTTCTAGTGTTTAGGTTATGATATACTATGGTAGGAAGTTGAATGATTGTTTCAGAACCGGTTATTGTGTTCTGTTTTGGGAATTTGAAGTTGTCTGTTGTTCTGAAGCTTTTAGGTGCGTTTATGTGATGATATGAATTAGATTGTATGGTAGTTGTGGTTTTGATTAAACAAATGCTTATTTTTTCCCCTGCAGTTCCACTACTGTAATCCATCATGGGTAAGGAAAAGGTTCACATCAACATTGTGGTCATTGGCCATGTCGACTCTGGCAAGTCAACCACAACTGGTCACTTGATATACAAGCTTGGAGGTATTGACAAGCGTGTGATTGAGAGATTCGAGAAGGAAGCTGCTGAGATGAACAAACGTTCATTCAAGTATGCTTGGGTGCTTGACAAGCTCAAGGCTGAGCGTGAGCGTGGTATTACCATTGATATTGCCTTGTGGAAGTTTGAGACCACCAAGTACTACTGCACTGTTATTGATGCTCCTGGACATCGTGACTTTATCAAGAACATGATTACTGGTACTTCCCAAGCTGATTGTGCCGTTCTCATTATTGACTCCACCACTGGTGGTTTTGAGGCTGGTATCTCCAAGGATGGTCAGACCCGTGAGCATGCTTTGCTTGCCTTCACTCTCGGTGTCAAACAAATGATCTGCTGTTGTAACAAGGTAAAATTATCAATGGTATTGTCTTTTTTTTCGTATTTTGAATGTCTTCGTCACTCTACACTTGGATCTAATGTGTGGGAATTGCTTGTTTTGACAGATGGATGCCACCACCCCCAAGTACTCTAAGGCCAGGTATGATGAAATTGTTAAGGAAGTTTCATCCTATTTGAAGAAGGTCGGTTACAACCCTGAGAAGATCCCGTTTGTCCCCATCTCTGGTTTTGAGGGTGACAACATGATTGAGAGGTCCACAAACCTTGACTGGTACAAGGGACCAACCCTCCTTGAGGCTCTTGACAATGTCCAGGAGCCCAAGAGACCCTCTGACAAGCCCCTCCGTCTCCCTCTTCAGGACGTCTACAAGATTGGCGGTATTGGAACTGTCCCTGTGGGACGTGTTGAGACCGGCGTCCTCAAGCCTGGTATGGTTGTTACCTTTGGTCCCTCTGGTCTCACCACTGAAGTCAAGTCTGTTGAGATGCACCATGAAGCCCTCCAGGAGGCCTTGCCTGGTGACAATGTTGGGTTCAATGTTAAGAATGTTGCAGTGAAGGATCTCAAGCGTGGTTTTGTTGCATCAGACTCCAAGAATGACCCTGCCAAGGAAGCTGCCAACTTCACCTCCCAGGTCATTATCATGAACCACCCTGGCCAGATTGGAAACGGTTATGCCCCAGTCCTTGACTGCCACACCTCTCACATTGCCGTCAAGTTCGCTGAGCTTGTGACCAAGATTGACAGGCGATCTGGTAAGGAGCTTGAGAAGGAGCCCAAGTTCTTGAAGAATGGAGATGCTGGTTTTGTTAAGATGGTTCCAACCAAGCCCATGGTTGTCGAGACCTTCTCCCAGTATCCCCCACTTGGTCGTTTTGCCGTGAGGGACATGAGACAAACGGTTGCTGTTGGTGTCATCAAGCAGGTTGAGAAGAAGGATCCAACTGGTGCTAAGGTCACCAAGTCTGCTGCCAAGAAGAAGTGAATGGTGCTGTCCCAGTGTGGAATATTTGATGAGATCTTTTCCCCTAGTAGTATTGGTTGTCGTCTTTATTTTGTTCATAGTTTCCTACCTTCTGTATTGGCTACCCATTCCCAGCATTGGGTGCTTGACAGGCGGTGGCAAAGCTATGGCAATCAGTTGGCCAGTTTTTCTGTCCTCTAGTTTTTTGTTTCTCAGATTTTGGTCTCTATCCCCCATTGACAATTAAGTTTTTAGTGCTTAAGGGGCTTTGCTTAGCATCCCAGAATTTTGCACTTTTGCATTATATTGCTGGAATAACCTCAAATTGAGTTACCGTCTTTGTGCTCTTAATAGCTTTGGTTTGTTTCTTTATGCTTATTATATTCTTGCTTATTTAACAAATCTAGATCAGAAAAAATAGGATTAAAAATAAAAAAATAGGAATTAAGTAGGGAATAAATTTCATTATGGACAACACAATATCGTTTTAAGGTGGTTTGAATATATCCAATCAAAAAACCTGGATGTAATCTATCCATAAACATTTGCTTTCAAATTTTAATTTTATAGGTTTTTATTTATATTTTATATTTATTTATTTTTCATTTCTTCTATATTGGTCTCACATCAAAGTTTGGGATTAAATCTCAATTTTTTGTTGTTGTCACTGTTATTTAACTAATCCTGTCTGTTTTGCAATCTGCATTGAACAAATTAGGTTTGCTACTTTTGATTTCAGTGTTTATATGCCGATAACAGTTCTTTTCTTGCCCATGTGGCACATATAGTTGTGATTGACAATTCTGTTTGAGAATCCTTTGCCCATATAACGGTATCCTAGGCTTCGGACTCTGGAGGTGCTGATAGGAAATGTGCGTTGCTCCTGAAAGGGATTGTTTTTGCTAAGATTGCTTCTTGGTCAGTTTGGTTTTTAATTTTCAGGAAAGCCACACGCCTATCTCTTCATTGGGTGTATGTAATTTTTTGGGATTACTTGTTTGGCAGGGGTCAAGGTCCCATCATTTTCTCATCTCCTTTCTTGTTTTACTGCTCTAGATCTGCCGGTCAGCTGGCATGATGTACTTGCTGGGTGTTTTTTTTGCAAGAAATATTTGAAATATTTTTTCTTACTCAATGTCCATGTATATCTTTTTTTAAAAATAATGATTATTATTTTTATTCTTTTTTGTCGCAAAAGAAATTTGGAGAGATGGCCTGTCATTAAGTTACCTCTGTCCCTGTAGGTCAATTGAACTAGGGTTATGGGTCATAAAGGTCCTGATGACATGAATGCACCTCTGAAGCTTTGATCCTTAATTAGAACTTTGAATTGAACCCTATTCTGCAATAAGGAGCTCTCCTGGAATTGGCTAGTAAGGCTGTCTCTAATCAGGATTGGGAATTGGAGTGTTGCTTACTGTGTTATCCCATCGCAGTGGTTCCTATATCTTTGATTGCGTTAACGACAAACTATCAAGAACTAATGAAAGTACTGAGACTAAATTATGCACTACAACACACTAAAGACAGCGGGGACCAAAAGCGACGCCCTGGAAATTTCCTGAGCCAAATAATCTTGATTGTTGCAGGCGTAGGTAACAACATTTGATCTCGTTGCAGGTACGGGTATCTACATTTGATCTTCATCTGTCCTTGTTGGGGCAGTATGCGAAATTTCGTCTGCTCTTGGCTCTCCATCAGGTTACTAGAGTGGTGACGGTAATTTTCACAATTTTCTGCGTGTGATATTTACTGTGACTTTTACCCTCGTATACTTCGAAAGTGAGAGAGGTTGCAGAATTAGCGTGTCAATGATTATATTAATAAATTATTTAGGATATATTTTTTAAAAAGATAATTTAACAGTATAATATATCACTATAATTATATCTAATAACAATTATTAAATAAAGAAAAAACATCAGAATTTAACGAGATTCGACTAAATATACTTATGTCCTTAAACATTATAAAAATAATATTTCACTAATAAATTTGAAATATTATAAAAAAGAGAAAGATAAAAATTGACCTAAATTATGAACTTATCAATTTTGAGATAAACTTACAAGAGATACAAAGAAAGATCTATTTATGAAAAAAAATCTCATCTCATTCCACACTTATCAAACAACGTGAGACTCTCTCCCTATAATTATTGCCACCACTAACAAGAGACCCCAAAAATGATTTGCCACGGATGATGCGGCTCAGGAACCTACACACAGCCCACCACCAATGCCACTCATTCTTTTTCTCTTTCTTAATCAACTTTATTAAATGCCAACTATAAACATTAATGAGGCCTCCTCTCCCCAACATCATCGTAATGGAGACACTTCCCTGGTCTTAGTGAGCGGATTTGACCTCAAGTCTCATCATTTTTATCCTCCAACTTGTTCAAGACATCGCACACATTGAGGTAATAGTTAACTCCAGACAATCTTCCAATTCTGCTGGTTCAATTTGCTACTTCTTTTGGTGTCCAAAAAATGTTAGCCATGTCCGATGTCACCCTAGTGATCACAAGTTCATAACTACTCCTCCCAATTCAATAATTTTAAATTCAAATCATAATATAATAAAAAAAAATATTAGTCATCAATTATAGCAGGGAAGCATTTTGGAGATAGGACTCTGGGACATACCTTTCCTCATATTGCAAACCTGTACCACACAACCATGTGTGCAATTATAAAATCCAATTCTAGTACAGAGAGTGGGAAGCTGTTTAAAACTTGATCAAATTGAATATTTGTCCACGCAAATCTTACTTCTGCAAGTTATCTCTGACAGAGTTGGAGAATTTTATTGAGAGACAATTTTTATGTTGATGCTATCACAAAAATGGATGGATTAGATTCTTCTTTATTTTTGTTATCTCCCCTTCCTCATGTGAGCTATGTATCGTCGGATCATGAGTTCAATTTTTAATTGATGAAGTTGTTCCCTTTCTAAACATAGAGAGAGAGGGAGAGAGATGAAATTAAAATTTATCAAGACATGTAACTTCAAATTTCAAAATGTTAAAAGCCATGGAAATGATGATTTGAGCTAGAGAACCAAGATATACCTTAGAAACATGTTTCACTAAAAGAAGTGTAGCCAGTGATGGTTTCATGGATCAACAGACCACTTGGTGTGGCCTGTCTTGTCTGCTGGTACCGAGTAGAATAATAGGAAAGATAACAAGTCCAAAATTTCACCATTTTCCATTCTTTTAAAAACAGTAATCAGTCCAAAGAATTAAAAACAAAAAGCAAACACCAGAACAAGATCGGTAAGCCAAGACCAAGACCCAAGATCAAATAAATCAAATTAGGGCAGACATAAATTCAGAAATTGAAATCGAATAAAAAGCCAAACCCCATAAAAAGAAAGTCCTAAGTATAGTTAACCTATTTATAAAAACATGAGGCTAGGCGGCTTTTGCTGTACAGGCCCAACAAGGATGAAACAACAACAGATCACGAAGTACACTAGATAGATCGTCGTCAATTTCTCCTTCTCTGATCTCTTCAAGGACTCTCACATGATTTTCCTCAACCCCAATCTCTTGATCTGCATGAAAATTTCCTCTAGCTTCAGATCTCTGCCTTTTCATGGCCCTCCTTCTTCGATCATGATCCGCCATCCTGCAACAAGTCAAAATTTTCACAACACAATCTTCAAGAAAAAAAGATATGTGTGTGTGAGAGAGAGATACTCGGTAGAAAGATTGAGACGAGGAGTGATCCCTGAGACACAGAGAGGAGGGCCATAGTTGGCATGGAGGTTTAGGATGGGCACCATTTTTTTCTCCTCTGTAACTGTGATAGTGAAGAGGGGATGGGAGAGGGAAATAAACCCTGATATCTAGCCTAGTCCCAAAGGGTACCTTTGTGAGTTTTATAAGTTTACATGGGGCTTGTGAAGGCAAGAGAAGAGATTTATCCAATTTTCAGTTCTTTATTAGTTAATAACAAAAGTAAAGGTGTAAGACAAACTTGTGCATAATTCTCGTTTTTAAACTTAATCTTTCCATATTGTTTACAGAATTATTAGTGGTAGGATATGGGAGAATCAAATTTTAATTATTTAAACTTCTAAATTTTTTAAATTAAAAAATTTGAATGGTTAAGATTTGATTCCGACTCATTCAGAGATCATCAATCTCATAGGTATCAATGAATATGAGAGCAGTAGAAAAGTCCCGTAAACATCAGGATAACACAAGTTTTACAAATTATTAGTTATCAGCTAAAACAGAATAATAATTTTTTGGAATAATTGCTAAATTAATAATAGTTAGCAAAACTGATCAATAATATATAAATTTAAATTAAATATTTTTAAAAGGTAATTTTACTATGTTATTTGAAAGAGATTACTTATTATTATTTTTCTTATTTCTCTCGGTGGCAAAAGAAAAGGAAAAAAAATCGACTTTCCCCGACCTTAGTTTTCCTTTTGAGCAAAAGGAAGAGGAACCAATGTATACCTGAAATTCAATCATGGGAGTGGGACCAAACACAAAAATCACTATGCGCGGAGAAAGTATCGTACGTGTACGCATCTATGATGAGCATT
>JBAMMX010000007.1:3562815-3715315 GCA_037126225.1 Dillenia turbinata
GTGGCGGTGGGGGCCGTGGGATGGCGAGAGAGGAAGGAGGGGGAGAGGAGGAACAGGGAAAAATGAGAGGAGAAGACGAGAGAGAGGGAGAGGGGGGCGAGGGCGGTAGAGTGAGTCAGTGAGGTAGGCGGCAGGGCCTGAGGGAGGAGGGGGCGGAAGGGGAGTGGGGGGGGGAGAAGAAAGAGAAGGAGAGAGAAGAGAATTAGGGCTTTAAGCCTAATTCGATTTATTTTTTTTAAATTATTTTTATTATTATATTATAATAATTATTTTTTTTTTTTTTTTTTTTTTTTTTATAAGTATAGATTTATAAATAAATATAAAAAAAAAGAGGGGAATAGATAATTTAATAAATGAAATTTATTTTTTTTATATTTGATATTGCTTCACATTTCGTATCGGAAATATGGATACCTTTTGAATTAATACTAAAAATTAAAAAATAAAAACAACCAAAATCAAAAAAAAATCAATAAAATTAAAATTCCTCCTTTTTTTAAATGTGGAAATTTTTATTTAACTTAGACGAGTTTAAACGCGAGTGGGAGTGAGGTACGGTGGTGAGGAGATGGGATGAAAAAATGCGAAAGAAATGAGAAAAATTCAATTTTAAGCTTCTTTTTTTTTTTTTATTATTATTATTATTATTTAAAAGCTTTTTTTTTAGTAAGAGTTATTTTTAAAATTGTTTTGAAGGAGAAAAGCGCCGAAAGCCAAAGAAGCCCCCCCCAAACCGGCCCGGCTAAGACGCCCCCGGTTAGGGGCTTATTTTTTTTTTTCTTTTTTAATTAAGAAAAAAGCAAAAAATAAGAGTTTTTAAAAATAAATTACAAGTTGTTTGGTAATTTTAATTTTAAAAACAAAATTATTTGATAGTTTTTAAATAAAATTAAAAGTAAAAAATTAAAAATTAAAAATAAAAATTAAAAATTAAAGAAAAAAATAGGACATGAGAGTAAATAAATTTATGATATGAACATATTTGAGATTTTATATCCTTTAAGTGAGGATATAAAAGGAATAAAAAAAATAAAAAGCTAGATCTTAAAAAAAATGAGGAGCAAAAGCTCCTTCAGTGAGTTTTGACTAAAACTCTATTTCTTTCATTAAAAAAATTAATTTTTTTAAAGAGTTTTTCCAAAATATTGTTTGGTAACTCTTCTTCTTAAAAGAAGAAGATAAACTCAAAAAAAGATCTACCAAACAGACTCTTAATCATAGAGCAAACAAATTGGGCCAGTCCAATGGAGTCCACAGGTCCTAATTTTCTCTCTCTCTCTCTCTCTTTTTTTTATATTATTTGTATCCGAAATCATATTCTAACTAATTTGATTCAAAATTTATAATAACTCATTAAGATTATCTTCTTAATGATCCTGTATATTTCTAAAACTCAAAACTAAAATTTTAATTAAGATATCTATCCTCATATCTCATAACACCGACTATATGTTGGCAGAGGTCCTACTTTCCTGTCGCCAGCACTGTCGTTGCATGACCTTCAAATGTGCATCACCCTCAAACACGGTATTTTCCACCCACTGGCTTCTATCTTTATCGTTTTCAACTTGGCTTCCAAGGGCAGATGGAAAAGAGTACCGCACAACCTGGGATGAAATTCTTGCATATTTCAATTGTTTATAATTGATACCTTTGAATAGGAGTAGCTCACTTATCAGAAGTTTTGAAAGTGCTGCGTTATCATTCCAGTGTCCATTGATATGCACAAAATTAGTAACAGTAATACCTTGACCACCATTTTCTGTAAAATGAGAATGATACAATCGAAAATAATAAATTTTTTTTTTTTTTTAACAAAGAAGTTAATAAATAGTGAACCATTTATTTTACTTTAATTACTACCAAGCTATATTGGTCCGTTATTAATTTAAAAATTAGAAAATTTCTCCAATTATATACTCCTACTTTTTTCTAGCAGAATTAAGAATTACTTTCTATCCAGTTTAATTTAACCGCTGAAAAGGATTTCCATTTTAAGAATGAAAGGGAAACATGGCCATGTAAACCCTCTTGTGGAAAGTTCAAAGTGAGACCAAAAGAGAGCAAAATATCATCTCTCTACAATTACACCATTGAAAGCCAAAAAGAAGAGTGCTGAAAATAGTCATTAAAACCATATAAAGCAAGAAGAGAAGTGCTGAAAGTAGTCACGAAACCCATAAACTGAAGTTAAAAGTAAAATATAAAACAAATTTGATTAATCTTTTTTCCTCTCTCTCTCTCTCTCTCTCTCTCTCTCAAGAAGGGTAATACGAAGGGGAAAAAAAGTTATAACTCGAAGGAATTAATAATTGAATCTTTTCTTTTGCTTTTGGAACGTTGCGCCTCGACCCAAAAACAAGACGTGTATCATATAATCCTAGGCTTATTGGTATAGGGGGATGTCCGCCGTACATGCCGACAGACACACCACACGCATGCTTAAACCTGGCATTACCCAATTGAATTTTGCAGGCTCAATGATTCATAGGCGCCCCACATCTCCAATAGACGACACGCAGCCAATAGCCGATGGTTGGTTTTCCCTCTTCTACTATTGCAATAAAGTTGACGGAATAGACGCTGGAGGGGAGGGTAAGATAAAACAGCACCTCAAGGTACCTCTCATGGGTGGGATCCACACCACGTTTAGGCAACTTGCCTCCAACGCTGCTGCACCATCTTCTTCCCTTGAGAATGAGGAGCCCCATAACTCCAAAATGCAAAATATCATATTTAATTTGTAGAAATAAAAATGAAATTACAAATTATTTTCATCTTCAAATAAAAATAATTTATTATAAATATAGAAATATGAAAATAAAAAATTAAATAATTTATTTTAATACACAATAATTTTTATAATTGATTTGACTTTTATCCATAATATTTTTTAAACACTTCAAAGAACAAAAAACAATACCATCTATTTAAATAAAGTTAAAAAAATAGATCCAATAAATCAACTTAAGGTACCTATCAATCTGATTTCAAAGCTTTTTAATTGACCTCAATATTATTATTTTGATATATTTTTAATAAATTAAATGTCATTCCAAATGTCAAGACCCCGTTGATAGAGAATTGTTGCAAATTTTGAAAGTTTTATGTAAAAAAAGGGAAAAAAAAAAAAAAAGCAAAAACACATACACATAACGCACTCTAATTTCAAATATCTTATTTGATATTTAAAGTAATATGATTGATACGTGATCATTTAGATTTTGTAATCAAAATACTGTATCATTTGTTAATCAGAAAATCATTTAAAAAAAGAGAAAAATATAATTTTTGTTTTTAATATAACAAACAAAAGTCTTAGCAATATACTATTATAATGATCGCGGCAACCTGCGACATTTTTCTAGGGTCTATAACATATCCAAATCTACAAACTTCTTTGGGCTTTGTCACACGGAAGACTTTCAATAATTGAGATCACATGCTGCGTCGAAAATCAATGACAGCTGCGACGAAGAAAGAATCATTACGTTCTTTCTCAGCCTGCTCTCTTGACTGCAAGGCAACCTATTGAAACTCCGTATAGTAGTGATAGTTTGGCTGACCTCATCTAAATAGAGAGGAAAATGTGCGAAAATCTGTCGGCAGCAAAACCCACGGATTCACTAGAGAATGCAAGCGAGCACGATGAATGCAAACAACATATGACAGGAAACAGAACCTAAGGTGTGTGTCTCTAAATTTCTGCAAATCACCCCAACAAGCAGAGTTTTGGCTTCAGCAAGAGAAAACATGGTTTGAGGTTTTGAAACTACAAAGAGTGACATGGTGAGTTGAATCATTTGTGCTAATATCAAGAGGGCAAAGTATAATATATATATTTAAAATTATAATATTAGAGTGTAATTATAATTTTTAGATAAACGAGTAAGATTTAGAATTATAATTTTTAAAAACTTTTACTAATAATTTTTAAGAGGGGTAACCGTGTTCGCTTCCCTGTTGGGCTTTGATTCCGCCCCAATCAATAATGCAATTGCCCTTTGCCCTTGGCTAAACATGATGGGGGCTGACGTACAGGGGATGACAAAAGCCGTGAGAATACAGTCGTGCATTAAATAGACACTCCAAAAATTCTAACCACATAAAAAGATACATAAGGAAACAAAAGTTATCAGCTGTGCTTCAGAACATTTCTTGCTCAGCCTTCACTTCAAGACTAATCAACATCAAACTTAAAAAGCCCATTTGCTTGTGGCCAGTCTGGATACAACATTGCAACATTATTGTTGTGTGTATGAAAACCAAGCAGAGGAATGATTGATCAAATCCTAGATCCTTTCCTGGGGTTAAGGAGAAGCTCCGAAAGGTTCGCTACGCAGGAGAGATGACGCTGTCGGCCCGGACCAAGTTGCGTCTCCAGATGCTCTGGCTGGTGCGCCAGCATCATTCTCTTGCATAGGAAACCTTGGACGTGCCTTTGATTAGCTTAACTGACATATGGGAGTGATCTCAAACAGATGCTAGCTCTCAGGTTCCTTCTTCTTCCCTTTTGTTTTTTAATTATATTTTCAACACCAGAGTTGCATTTTTTTTTTCCTTTCTTTTTTCTATCAGGTCAAGATGACTGAAAAACCACATTCTTGAGGTAACTATGCAGAATACTGTCATATATGAGATTTAGTATGCTTGATTTTTCATAACTTAATTGCCAGTTAAGCGTTTTTCATATTGACAGAGAAGTAGTAGGTGATGCTTCGGAGTATTTTACAACCAGAACATGAATTCTTTTGAGGCCATTTAAAGCAACAGATTCCTATTTTCTGACAAGATAATAGCAAAATGCTTCTAATATTAAGCACAAGCATATATTCAAACTGCCAGCGCTGATCAAATGCATCACAAAGCAAGCGTTGCCACAATTTGCAACAGTTTGAAGACAAGAAGACAGATTGAGCACCTCAATCTACGGATAGCACAAATTGTAAAAAGAGTGCAATATGAACATAACCCGAATCCAGCAACTCTAAAAGCTTGAAAACCCTCGGAAGAAGTAGGCCTGTGCATCTGTATCCGGAGGCAGTGAGGACTTTCTACAATTCCATTGGGTATTAGTACCCGTGGGACAGTAACCATTAGATTGTTATTCAACAACTACCAATTAATTTATCATTCTATCTCACAAGAAATGGTGGCCACTGACAATTCAACAGCCACGAACCTATGAAAGAATAACGCCAAACTATGGATAGTCGATGACCTGCTGTTGTGAATGCCAAGTAGCAGTGCAAGAGCAGATAAGGGCATAATCCAAACCCTGGTAATTTATCAGCCATTGTTCGTTTCCTTCTCATCTCTGTCCGTTGGTTTACTTTATATAATTGGTGTTTTATTTTTACAATACAGCTGTGTTTTCAAAATTTTGCTTATCTAAGTTATAAAGAAAAAATTCTTTCTTTTCCCGGCAAGAAGGCCAGCTAAGCATGAATTTAGTAGCCTGATATACCTGGCTAATTGGACTAGACTCGGTTATGCGAACCTTGATTTATAAAATATGAACCAACACCAACTTTGGTTAATGGTTACCGAAGAGGGTTCCCATTTTGGCCCAAGTCAAATTTTGAATGTACCACCCCAACCTGGACTAGGTCCACTTGATGCTTTAAACTGCTTGTCAGGATAGTTAAACAGCCAAAAGGAAAAACACAGAAAGGCATGCATTCAGGATTGATCCTCAACCACTCCGAGCCTACTTTGACTGTATATGGCAAATAAAAGATCCACACCTTTGTTACTTCAAATGTTCAATTGATGATTTTTCTACATTTTTCATAGGTTTTGTGACTTTTAAATTAGCATCTAACAATCACCACTCATGTGAAAAAATAAAATGACCGGTAAAATCGTTGGATATCGATCCAATAGCCACAGACCCATAAGGCTGCCAATACCACGCGGGATTCTGAAATGCTTTTTATAGGTTGGCTGAATTATTTTGAGTAAACCAAAAACATTTCACATAATAAGATGCCATGGAAATAATGATCCCTCAACTGCCAATACCACGCGGGATTCTGAAATGCTTTTTATAGGTTGGCTGAATTATTTTGAGTAAACCAAAAACATTTCACATAATAAAATGCCATGGAAATAATGATTCCTCAGTTGCCTAAAATGATGGAACTTTTGCTTTCCCAAGTCGGAACCCAGTAATATTAAACTGAATACTGTAAGAATGACACTGCTGTCTTCTATCTAATTATATGTTGAAGTAGAGAGAGAGAGAGAGATGGTAACTACTAATCTAGTCTGTATAATGACATATTCTAGATCTGCATTCACAACACTAACTAAAATGAAATTTCATGGAACAACAGAGATCTCTATTTATTTTAGACTATTTGACATGATTCTCAACCTCTTAAGAGAAAATTCACAGTTAGCAACACTAGCTGGTCTAGCTCGTTTATTTTGATTTGGCCCCAAGCTGTAACTGTTATTGACCTTGTGTAGTTTGGCCATGCAAGCGGCAGCACAAGAGCAAACCAAAGCAGAATCCGAATAAAGGAATCTTCTAACAGGAGGAATGAGCTCAAATGCCAGAGAGTCCGGCACTTGATGTAGGAAAGTTGCTAAGAACTTGAGAGCTGCTGCTTTGAGAAGCGGAAAAGCATCCACATTATTATCAGGAGTCATCAACTCAGGCAGGACCAAAGAAGAAAATAATTCCACCTTCCGGATTTGATCATTTTCGGCGAGGAATTCAAGCAAGGTTATGGCACATTCCTTCTCTTTCCAATTTGTTTCTGGGTCCTGCAGCCCGCAGAATTCCAACATTTTCTGTGCCTGGCAGGATACAATTTCATATGAAGTTTGGGGAAAACTAGAAGAAACGCATCTCAAAAGATCCATAGCTGCTTGTCTCCTTGCCATGGAGGACAAATCGGAAGAGTGGCTGCTTTCGAAGCACTCAATGTCCTTGTGAGTGAGATGCAAATTGGGGAGAATGATATGGTGGAAAATCCTTCTACAATCATCGTAACCATCCCTCATCAAGGAAGGGGAATTGAAGCGCCAAATCAAGATCATAGTTCGAAGGGCAGAGATAATTAGACTCTCTGAAGAAGAAGAAGAAGAAGACTCCAACAAGTTGACAACAGGGAAGCTCATTGCTTCCAACAGTTCATACTCTTCATAAAAAGATCGAACAGTGTCACAGATGGCTTCTCGGAGTTCGTTGCCGAGATATAATGATAATCCATAATCTAGTTCTTCTATGTTCATGTGTCTGAGGCACTCTACCTTAAAATCCTGAAATCTAATTCTAAACAATTTTGGAAGAACTCCGATGCTGAAACAGGAGAAAATTTTGTAACAGAGGATTATAATTTGGACAGAGTTGATGGAATCAAGAGAAGCCGCAGAGGTTTGTAGGAAGATTTCAAGAAGGTTCTCTAAGATGGTTTCAACCCTCCGTTTGATAAGTAGGTGGAGATGAAGGTTGCAACAAGGAAAATCATCGAAGACTGAGCGAGCGCAATCCATGATTGTATTGAAAAAGGGAAGGCAGAAAGAGTAGCAGTCGGCGTTTACGAGGTTGCTGAGAAGATTGAGAAGCAATGCTTGCCAGGAATGCCCGAGCTCTGGCTGGACATTGTCGGAGAGAGAGTGGCTTAGTATAGCGAAAAGGATAAGTGTTTTGGTCTTCTCTATCTCGTATTGCACGATGAGAGGAGGAGGAGAAGTGGAGGCCTTGGACTCGGCGTCCGATAAGACCAAGCAATTAAGGAGGGCATTTAAAGTTAGGGTTTTAGGATAGCTTGGTGATGATGATGATGAAGAAGAAGAAGAAGAAGATGATGATGAGTTGCAGTTGCAGAAAATGTTGGAGAATCCGAGTTCGCTTGGCTCGCAGAGAATCAGCGATGCCGATTCCGGATCCATTTTTGTTTCGATCCAAACTCTGAATACTGATTTCGCCAAATCTTAAAGAATCTTCGTATTGTGTTAGGAGATAATATTTAAGTCGAACCATACTTATCGTGAGCGTGATATCAATCCGATTTTCTTTCTTTTTTTTTGTTATTTTTTCTTTTTTATCCGAAAATTTTCATATAAGGATGGGAGACATAATTTAAGCAAATTCATGCCTTTTTTTATATAAATTACAAAAAGAGATAAGACAAAATGTAAGAAAGATCCAATTGAAATTGTGAATAAAATCTTTAGGAAGTGTTCTTGAATGAATGTAAGCATAGGCCAGGTTGGGTTAATCTGAAAGATAATAATACATAAATGAATGAAAGTATAGACCAAGTTGGGTTAATCTAAAATATATAAATACATAAAAGTAAAATTAGACTTTTGTATTATATATATAAATATATATATATATTGGTAAGGAAAAGAAACAAGGGGAACCTAAACACCCAGACCCATTCCTCTGTGAGAGAAACGGAAGGGACTCTACTTTTTAATCTTAAGGCCTCGACACCCCTGGCATCGTCACTTTGGAAGCTGCATAAGGAAGGAGGAGGAAGCAAGAACTCGCACAGCCCTGTCTTGCTGTTATGACCTAGAGAAGCAAGGTAATCCAATCTTCCCCACATTAACATCCGCCACAAGAGACTGGCATTCCTTGAGCAAAAACACTGAGAGGGTGATCAGCGACACAAGGATCCCTAAGCGTAACAACCACCGCTGAAGAGTCCACTTCCAGCTCAATGTTCCTCAACCCTTTCCTACTCGCTAGCTTAAGCCCCCCTCTGACTTCCCAAAGCTCAGCAGCAAAAACTGAACAAATGCCCACGTTGATGGTAAAACCAGCTAACCAGTCTCCTTTAGCATTTCTTAAGATACCCCCAGTGGCAGCATGTCCATTAGCCATAGCAAATTGTTAAGCTTAATGTTATCACTCCTCGGAGGAACCCAACTCACCCAAATCTCACCTGGATCACTCCTTTTCAGATCCTTCCTGACTGCCTCTTTAATTTCCCTGCTAAAATTCATAGCCCATCTCGCCACCTGCAGGGAATTCATTCGATCCTTCCGGTAAATTTGTCTGCATTAAGCTTTCCAAATAACCCAAATAGTGGCCACAAACTTGCCTCCGTCTCAGCCAAAGGAACCTGAACTATATCCCCTAACCCCAGCCTTAAGCCAACTAATGATTTCTCCTGTCCAGAATTTATCATCACTTTCCACCCTTGGAAACATTAGGCTTCACACTTCCCTGGCTGCAAAACAATCTCTGAAACAATGCAAGATACTTTCCTCCATCCTTCTGCAGAAGGAACATCCATCATCATAAAGTGCCTCTTTTTCCTTTCCCAATTGGTCATGATCCTCCTATTGGCAACCAACCACAAGATTAACTCTTTTAGGATCCACAGCTTTCCAGATCCATAACCAATCCTCCTTCGGCTGGTTCTCACTACTACTTGAAGAAAGGAAAAGACAATAAGCCAAGGCTACCGAAAAAATCCCATCAGTACTCCCAGCCCAGCAAAAGTCAACTACACATTGACTGCTCGTGGGAATCACCAAGCTCCTAATCTCCTCCACCTTATCTTCCGGAAGGGCCAATCTCAGATCTTCAATCTTCCACTCTTTGCTATCATTTATAAATTGGATAACTATAGTGTCATAAGGAATGCTTGGACTAGGAACCAAGGACCAGTTCATGAGGGGATCATTTCCAACCCAAAGATTAGTCCAGAAGTTTATCAAAAACTCTCTACTTTTAATAATGCCTCTCCAAACTACTGAAGCTCCATGCTTGTATCTATATACCCCAGGAACTCATCTTCCTTTAAATACTAGCTTTTTAAAATCTGACACCAAAGACTGTCTTCTCCTTTTAGGAGCTTCCATCCCAACTTAGACATGAGAGCAATATTGATCTCTCTTAATTTCCTCAACCCCAGAGCAATATTTTTGAATTATGTTGTTTTTGTATTTGTAATTCTGAATTTTGAAAAAATTGCAACCAAGCTAAATTTAAATTCAAGCCTCAAAGACAAACCCGAGCCCTGCCCAATGCGAAGCCCTAGTTGGGTTTGTCTAAAACATATTAACGTACAAATAAAAGTAAGGTTAGACTTCGAAATACTATTTTAAGCCTGACACATAATTCCTTGATTTTAAATAGTTTTGAATTGGGGCAAATTTTTAATTGGGCTCAAATACAAACCCAGGCCTTGCCCAATGAAGAATTGAGTGGGTACCCACATCCATGCTTACGTTTCTTCTTGAGGCCGCACTAGACCATAGATGACCAGATGTGGATTTAGCACCCACACCAAAAGGAAAGCTGTGAGCACTTCAGACGAGTCAAGCAAATGAAGCAAGCTACTTCGAGCTTGGAATCTACCGGTCATCTATCATCTCTCTTTCCCATTTTAAATTTGGGATAGATCCTCAGATAAACACCACTCCATCATCTACCCTCTCGCAAGGGGTGGAGGAGTTCCCCTGCCCCCGGTCTCTGCTCCATCTTTTGAGAGAAGATGCTGAGGGAGTTGAGCAGCTTGGGCGGCAGGAAATGATTCAAATTGTATGCCTGTTGAACGAGATATGGGCCCGGGTGAGCGCCTCTCGCCTTTTGTCTTCCTCTCCACCAAAAAAAAAAAAAAATAGTGAGTGAGAGAGCATCAAATTAGCATTTTCCACTGCAAATTGAAGATCACTCGAAGAGTTTTTCCATTACAACTTGCAAACAACTTTGATTGCATAACATTCAGAACAAGCGAAGTCTCAAGCGAAGTCCCATCTTTTGTAAGAAACAAAAAGCAAAGTTCAAATCCTGACAAGAATACAGATAAAGACACATTATATTCCTAAGTTCAAGGCATCCTATTTTCATGTTCTACATGCCGACTCTTTTAGCTATGCAGCAGACTCCACTACCATGATCCTTCAGCTCCAACTGTCGGATTCCTAAAAGCATTAAATTCCCAAAATGTCCTCAATGAATAAGGCTTGGATATTGAAACACCCTCTTCAGTGATTTTTGCTATCTGAAATTTCAAATCAACAAACATGTTAGTCAGACATCTCTGCAATGCTATATCATCCCTATGAAAAAAGACGGAAACTCAAAATCAAAAATTTTCAGGAAGAAGCCATCCTTGAACACAAATTGGCATTGCACTCCAAGAGTGGAATCTAGAGCATACAATCTGACTACATCGAAACTTTAGATGGAAATATTGGAATTAAGAGCATCCACATTTGCACCATAGCTGGATGTTTACTGTGGATGGACAATCCCAACGTGGAGCTTTGATGGCAGTGTTAGATTGCCAGACCCAGGGAAACATGCACATATTTTGATGACATCATACAACACAATACATACTATTTCACACCAGAAGGGTGGTCGCATGGTCACAAATCATTGGGAGTTGAGGCCAAAAAATCCGTGGTATATATGAAGGTTAGTGTGTAGACCCATTGCTCAATAGGTTTTTTCCTTTTTTGGCGGCAGTTGGGGGGATATTGTTCAGTAGCTTTCAATGATTAATACTTAGCAGTGTTCGGTTGTTCAAATTTTCGATTATAGGAAGTTTGCAAACTTGTTTCATATAATGAACTATACGTGCCAAGGATAACAATCAAAACCCTAACTCTTTGGATGCCAAGCCGATTGATGAGCTTAAGGTGGCAAGCTTGAGGTCAGAGGATCAGAATTTGGTAGCTAAAGGCTGGAAAAGACAAAACAAAATAGTCATCTGGGAAGACGCAAACCTGAATCTTGTTGACAGCAGATCTATCACGATACAGAAGAACACGCATGCATTTCTCCAGCAACTTGACACCATCTTCATAACTTAAGTCCTCCCTCCATTCTTCACGAAGAATTGGCCGAGCAAGGTGATTCCCAAACCCAGTTGCCACATGATTATCCTCAAAATGGACTCCAATCATGCTAACCTGGATAGGATATCAATTATTTAAAAAAAAAAAAAAAAGAACTGAAACTGAGACTAGCTTGTTCCTACACAACTCATTAAAATTTCACAAGAGAACAAGAAATACCGTTCCAAGATACTTCTTCCCATTCTTCACTCCACCAAGAACAAGAGAGTTCCACAGAGGATTAAATTTATTACGCCTATTATACATCACACGAGTTAAATAACTGTGAACCTCCTTAGGTCCCAAAGAGTTTCCATCGTCCCACATATTGTCGTATAAGCTGCAAACAAAGAACCAAAGCCAAGCATCACTAAGAATGTTAAATCAATTTGTAAACATACAGAACAATTCATTCCGCCACCTTGTGAGAGACAACTTTTAATGACTGATTTCTTAATCGGAAAACATACAAACTTACATTAGTTCATCGAGATACCGTAGAATCTCCTGGAAATCACTGATTTCTCCACTTGCCCCAAGAAGAGAATGTTTTCCAATGGGCTTCATTCTTTCAACACTCTTGTAACGAAGAGTAGACCCATATGAAGCTGTCAAATAAATTTGTCCGAATGCACTTCAGAGATGCATAATTTTCTTTGTTTTATGCATCTCAAATTTAACAGAACAGTGGAGAGAGAAATAAATACAGCACTACCAACTTTAAAACAATATTCACAAGATATCAATGAAGTCAGGCCTAGGGTCCTTCCAGGTGCTAACATCCTGCAAGTTTTCAAGGAGCATGCCTTCAAGAAGCAATGAGCTAATCATGTAACAGTTCTTACAAGATCCATCACATATTATTGCAACAAACTGGACGGACTTTCTGCAACTTCAAAATCTATTTATGCCAAAGGCAGAGAACAGAAACCACAAAATAGTAAACAACAATGGACATCATTGAAAGTGACAGGCCCATGCATGCAATCTTACATGGAGGGGGAGTGTAAGAGAGAAAGAAGGTATCCCGGTTAGTCAAAACAATCAAATCCCCCTTTCCTTGCTGGTCAAAAATTTTCAAATCCTTGCTAGCTAGATAAATTGTCTACCTCACTTGTCTTCTTGTGAGCTTTACAGGACATTTAAAACAGTGTGCATATGTACATGTATGGTCCTTGGCTATATCACCAGCAATCTAAGAAACCCTCAAAGAAGCACTCACATTCAAAGAGGAAAAGCAGAAGGCATAATGCAGCAAAAGATGCCACTAATTCATCATATAATATTTATATTCTGATTTTGTTACACGACTAAGATCACTTTATGCACTACCACTAAAATATCATCACATTCAGTGGAAGCTAAGAAAGGGACAGAGGCCATTAAAACCTATAAAAGTTCTAACAACCAAATAGCTGAATCTGAAATGCAGCTTTACCAATTCAGATAAACTTGAAGTTCTGCATTGGTCAACTAAAAATGGGGTAATAGATCCATATGCAGCAATGACTTGCTCCGTACATATCACCGCATAACTGTTTTCCCAAGTAATTATCCCACAAGGGAACATCATTGGAACAGAGACAAAGAGCGATAGGCCTATGTAAAGAAGGCCCAAGACCTAGATACAAAGTTTTTCCGATTTCCTAAACAACTGGCTCCAAATGCAGGATCAAACAAAACAATAATGACATTGAATGGCAAAGATCGTACCTTCTTGGCAACGAAATTCAAGCTAGGCTATTTCCACTGCTAATGAAATTCAAATAACATAGGAGTAACGAGCCCATCAAAATATTAAGCAACATAATCCATGGCATAGCAAACCGACCACCCATGATATTCGACGATAAAGTCCTTAAAAATTTAAAGCGTAGTTGCAAATTTCCCAATTCTTTAAATTTAATGATAAGGTAAACACAATAAACTAAATGTATGAAAGAAATTAAAAGCAGCAAAAAGTGATTGTGAGTCACTTGTCTAACCTCCCATATCAGAAGCCATGAGAATTCCATCCTTATACTTGACTCCTACCACAGATGTCCCAGTAACATACGGATACCTTTATAGTTAAAATAACAAAGTTAGCAATTTTGATCTTGTTCAAAATTTCGCAATCCCCAAATAATTAAAAAAAAAATCGTCAGATGAGTAAAACCCTAGTTGTGAGGGAAAAAAAAAATCTTTGGAGAGAGAGAGAGAGAGAGACTGAGTTCTTTGGGAGTCTTCGGAACCGATCAAGCTTTTGTAAGGTTGTACTAAATCAGACATCTGAAAAGCACGAAAATGAATATTCATAAGGGATTGTTTTTGTGCCCTAGAAACATGGATTTATCCGGTGATTGAGAATCCGAAGCTTACATTCACTGTCGATACGATCAGTCTGGACTCCAACGCAGAGAATCGATCGATGGTGATGAAGAAATAGAAGATGATGATGATCGGGTTTGGGTGGAGTTCAGATCTGCTCCCTATGTATGTATGCACAATGCACAATGCCCTTTCCTCAAGAAACCTTGCACTGTTCGGGTTTTTGTTGAACGGTTCAAGTTTACTTGTCAGGCCCGGGTTAGTCTAATACGGGTCGTGTTTAGTATAGCATGAACCCTTCGAGAAAACCGTAAGTCTACTTAAAAATATAAATAATTTTTATTTTAAATTACTATATTTTATTTTATTAATAGCTGAAAAAAATTCAAAATTAATTTTTTTAAAACAAAAATCATCTTGAACAAATTGGTGACTATTGATTGATTAATATCTGATAATTAATTTATTGATTCTGATTAATTTAATTTAATCTTATTATTTGTTTCGTTAAGAAATGAATTTTTTTAATATGTGTTAAAAAAATTTATTTTTTCATTATATTACTTAAAATTATTATATTAATAAAAAAATTATTATCATTAAATTGTTTTTTTAAGAGGAAAATTCATTATCCTTGTCAACAGAGCAAGACATTGGTAAGAGAAGGAGAGCAACGGCGGATGAGAAGGCCGAAGTAAGCATAAATATGGGAGTTACCCAAGTACAGGCCCAAGCATGGCTTTGTTCGACTCAAGTACATGCACGAAGAGAGATGGGCTCAATCTCGGGTCAAGCTAGGCCTAGCCCAAACAAAGCATGCTTTCACTCTGGTTGCCCCAATTTCGGCCCACCCACCCACCTAAATGCACACGCACGTGCCCTCCTCTACTCTGCATCTGTTAAATTAATAGCCAAATTTTTATTTTTGTATCGTGGTGCAATTTCAGGACCTCAAAATGAATCGATTATCTACTCTAATAATTAAAATATTATCTTTAAATCCAAAATATAAAATTTCTTGGAGCCTATATAATTTTATCAGTGTCTCTACTAAAAATTTAATGCTTTACTTAATCTAAACTTTTTGTTTTAGAAAATACACCCATATATTTTAATAAAATATAGTATAATCAGACATGGATGTGAAAATCTCAAATCTTTTTAAAACACAATTTATCATGAAAATTTCTCAAAAATAAACTATTTTTTAGAGTTGAATGGGTTTGAATAAATACTGGAACATTCGCAGCCGGGTAAATGTGAAAAAACTTGTGTGCAAAATGCTATGGTTTTACAATATTGTTTATTATTATTATTATTATTATTATTTTCTCCCCAGAAAATCTTGTTTTATGGTTGGTAATGGGTCTAAATTTTTGACCGTTGATCGTTGACGCAGCAAGTTTTTTTTTTTTTTTTTGGGAAAAAGAAAATGAAAAATATGAGACGGAAAGATAAGGACATAATCGGTATTAAATGTTCGCCCAAAACGCCAAAAGAGGGAGAAAAAATTACACTACATGCATTGAGCAATACATTAGAAAAGGCTGCACTGTGAGCGTCACGATTGTCGGAACATAAGATGATCACGTGAAGATCACTGGTCAAACCCACCTTCAATCGTTCGTAGCAATCACCGTAGGCCTTTCGCAACAAACCTCGGTGGGACCCATCACCCTTGCCTTTTAAACACGTATTGGTGGGCCCCAACTTCGTTTGAGTGCCCAAAACCCTTTTTGCCTTTTCTGCGAAATGACGAACGCGACGAGGAGAGACGCAGCGGAACTAAACCCGGACTTGTTCGCCATTACCAAACTGGATTTGACAAACGTCAACACGTCCGTACACCGTAATTGGAGAGACAGAGGGTATAGAGAGAGGGGCTACCGGAACAATTTTTTTTTTGGTTAAAAAAAAAAAAAGAAAATAGAAACGCAGGGCTACACAAGAGAAGTCGGCGCGAGGTTTTTTTATCAGAGCTTTCAATCCCTAACCTCGAATTTGGTCCCTCTTCGCGAATCCACTTCTTTCTCATGTAAGTTTACTTGCAATTTTGTTTCTGGGGTTTGGGTTTTCATTGTTGGAGTTGTTCTTTGGCTGCTTTTGGTTTCTTTTTTTTTTATGCTTTGGTTAAAATTGTTGTGGATATTGTTGAGTTTTTGAGTTGGAATTTGATTGATTTTGTGGTTATAATTGTTAATTTTGACTAGATCGGTGGTTGCCTGACAAGGATGACCTTTTGGTCTCGTGAATTAGGGTTCTGATCATAGTTTGGTTTCAAGGCATTTTATCGAGGATAGCGCGAGATGGACGGTGTTACTAGTTGCAAGGTAATTCTATTTGTATTTCTTAATTGATTTTGGCTTGTTATGTGTGTTTAGGTTTGGTAATTCTGAAACTAGTGTTGTTTTGTGTTCATTTCCCATAGCTTTTCAAGGAATGCATTCAGTTTCGTACTCTCCATGAATGCTTTATTTTAATTTGGTTAGAGGATTTGGTGTGAAGTAGTTTGATTTTGAAGATTTAGTGGATCCCCAACCGGCACCTATATTTAATTAGCATTCCAAAGTGTATTACCGAAAAGTGGAAGTCCAATTTCTCAAAAAATTGAGCCAATTATAATTGGGCAAGCCAAAAGAAAGAAGCAAATGAATGAATTTTGAAAATATGTATATGGGACTCTGGCCTCCCTAATCATGACATTTTTTTTAATCCAAAAGAGAAAATGAAAGTAGCATCCGCTTTCCTAAGTGCAAGTAGAAATTTGACCTCTCTCTAATCCTTGGTTATGCCTATTACCCCATGTTCTTGTTTGTTTCGGTGAAGCACTTGTAATAGTGGCATGACTTGTGTAGTTCATATATGCAATGGATACCAATAAATGCTTCACTTGGTATAGAGGATTCTTTTAGTATGAGTTGAATATTCTACAATGTCCCATTTTTTCTTTATTTCAAGTGGAATTTCATATGGGACACAAAAGCAGCATGGTTGTCTGTCTTTGAGGATAATGAGGACTCAATTATAATGGCAGCAGCTTTATAATGCTCAGTATTTCAACTGAGCTTCGGATGCATACCTGCTATGCATGGCATTGGCCTGCATCTTGATAATGCTCACTGTTTCAATGGTTTTTAGAAAATTTGTGAAAATAACTTATTAAAATATATGTAGTATCGGTCAAATAGTCAATAGTTTTTAAACAACGTTAATTTTAAATTAGTGCATACATATTACATAGCCTCTTTAAAATGTGGTGCATCAGTGGCTGCCACACTACAGTTTGGATGGTAGGTATGGTGTTGGCCAAACTATTGTTTGTTACTATTATGGTGGCGATCCAGATTATAGCTGTGCGTAAAATAGTGATATTATTGGATGTTGTGGCATCATATATGACATCATAAGTTGAAGAACATGTGGCAATTTTTTCTCCTTAATCTACTGCTTAAATTTTTGCACTAATCTCTATTATTCCTCTTTCCCTTTTCATGAAAAAAAATCTAATGTGTTCACTGCCTGTGGTCGACAGTGTTTGCTCTTAATATTTTTTTTTTCAGATTTTTGTTGTATTCATATGAAGGAATTTTGGCAATAAACAAACAAGTCCCATTATTCTTTTTCTGCAGGACAAATTGACATTCTTCCGAATAAAGGAGCTAAAGGATGTTCTCACTCATCTGGGCCTTTCAAAGCAAGGAAAGAAGCAGGTTTGTTGTTCAATCATTACTTAAAAGCATGTGTGTTTGTAATAGCCCACTTGCCTTAGCTGCCTAAGGCAATAGTTACATTGACATGAACTTTTAATTTGGCAACTCCAAGATTGGCTTGGACTTCACTGTTTCTGCTCTTTGAGGATCCTTCACAAGTTACTAAAGTTGGAAGTTCTTGGTTTGCGTTGCTATTGGTACTTGCAGTTTCTGCATTTTCTGCTACTCTTGTCATAATTATCTTAATAGGCTTCTACCTCCCTTTCCCTGTCAATTCCCTTCTCGTTTTTGCTATCTGGTACTTTCTCTGCAACCTTGGGTGGCAAATAACTTCAGTCAATTTCAATAGCTATCATCTATTTATCATGGCTGCGGTATATGTATCCGATTTGGGCTATCTAGTCCATTCTTTTCAATTAATTAGTAGTCTGTTAAACAAACTTTATGTTCTGGTGTCTCTTCAAAGCAAAGCCATGTCATTTAAGATGGATAGATACCTTAAAGCAGCAACTTACACTTCCAATGTTCTGACAGTTTCTTGCAAACTACAACTGCCTTCCTATTTTTTAAAGGCCATAAGAACTTGTACTTTTTGGAATTTAAGTTTGCATGGAATTATGGGATCATCGGTCAACCATTCTTCCTGAAAAAGCTTTTTTGAATCACACTGTTCATTGACTAATTTGTCTTTGATTCTTTAGTCTGCATTGTCATTTGTGGTTTGGATTTATCTGTTTTTGTAGCCTTCTGGTTCCTACTTTTTATATGTGGGACAGTGGGATTAAGTGTTATCCCACGGATCTTCGAGAGTCCTGACACTACATTAGGCCGTTGAGTAGGACTAGCATACAGGATATCGGTGTTTGATAACTCTGTATTTTGTTTTGTGCAGGACCTCGTTGATCGGATACTAGCCATTATTTCAGACGAGCAAGGTACATTGATTTGCTCATTCTTGCTATAGTGGGTAGCCACCTAGACTTCCCATTTTGTTATTGTTGGCTTCATCTCCTGCTAAAGCTTGCATTTTGTTCCCTTCCAGAGGTTGCATTGTCATATATTTTCTTTCTTCATAGTTCTTAAGATTGGTTAATTATGGATGTAGATTGGTGATATTTTGTTCCCTAGGCACCAATACTTCAGCATATTTGTTTTTTGCTTGGTGCTTGCATGTGATTCATCATATGAGATCTGCAAGGGTTTTTTTTTGTGTACCTTTTTGTTTATTTTTTTATTTTTATTTTATTTTTTGTATTCTGCGATGTAATTCTGTGTCATAATCAGCGATTGGCATTATTTTCTTTGCAGTATCGAAGATGTGGGCGAAGAAAAATGCTGTTCGAAAGGAAGATGTTGTTAAATTAGTTGAAGACACTTACAGGTTTTTTCCCCCTTATCTCTGTGTGCTTCTTGTTATTTCTTTCTGACTATTTCCTTTGTGCTGATTTGAATGAGTAGTAAGTGATCTGGAGCTCTTTTTGGGAGTATATCTCATCTTTTATGTGCAGATCTGCAAGGATTCATAATTATGGTCTACCAGTTATCTTTGTTTTTGTCACAGAATTGTCTGTTCCCTTTTGTTGTTTGTGAATGTATGTGTTTTCCCATGCTCCAGAAAAATGCAGAGCTCTGGGGCAACTGATTTGGCATCAAAAGGACCAAGTGTCTCTGATATTAGTAGTGTGAAGCCAAAAGAAG
This sequence comes from Dillenia turbinata, assembly GCA_037126225.1. Lineage (NCBI taxonomy): Eukaryota > Viridiplantae > Streptophyta > Magnoliopsida > Dilleniales > Dilleniaceae > Dillenia > Dillenia turbinata. The sequence goes on from JBAMMX010000007.1 coordinate 3,582,354, forward strand.
AGGCTGAAGATCCCTATTTGGATATGAAAGTTCGCTGCCCATGTGGAAGTTCGTTGCTTACTGAGTCAACCATTCAGGTAATGTTTGCGGTGTGCATTCTAGTAACTAATTTGAATTTTTGGGTATCTGTCTCCCTATGTTCGGGTCTCTATCTAAAGCTTTATCATTCAACCTAGTTTGGCGTATTTTGAATGAAATGAAATTCTCAGTTAATTTGTTGTCTAAAATCTGAAATACTATCAGATTTTTATCCACTTCATTTACATGGTTAATGCTAGGTCCCCAGTTTTGTTTTGTTGAAACAAATGTAAATTAAGTGCTTAGACACACTTAACCAATTTCTGCTTTCTTGTTTTCCTGTAAAGGATAAATGTCATGGGATCATGGGGTTGGAATTCTGCCTTGATTCAGTTTGTCAAATGATTGTCACTCTGGTTTTTGGTGATTGTGTCCTCCATTCATCTTTCTGGGTTGCTTGTTTGCAGTGTGAAGATCCAAAGTGCCGTGTGTGGCAACATATGGGTTGTGTTGTTATTCCTGAGAAACCCACTGAAGACGCTTCACCTCCTAATCACTTCTACTGTGAAATTTGTCGTCTAAGTCGAGCAGATCCGTAAGTAAATTTTTGAAGTTGGCTGGCACTTGCCATAAGTGGCTGTTATTGAATGCAGACAATCTTGTGATATCTCTTGTTGACATGCTCTTTCTGTTTGATCTGTTATGATTTGATAACTGGTCTATCACATCAGCCTCACAAATTTGTAATATTCACTGCAAGTGTATGCTCTGCTCTTATTGCCTTCATTTACTTGCATTCAACTGCTTTCAGTATGCTGTCTGTGACATTGGAGTTATAGCTACCAATTCTCATCTTTGTAAGGACAATTTTTTTTTTGGGGGTGGGGGGGTAAGGGGTGGGCAATAGGGTGTTCTAAGTCTGAATTTAAGCTTGGACATTCTCTAATCCATAAATTTCTGTGATGTGCTTTTGGCCCGGGTATCAAACTGGCTAAATGTCTAATTGTAGTTGACTTGCCAAACTTGTAAAGATCACCTTTTTGCTATGATGCATTGAGTCTTCACACTCACATGGCAACTTTTTCCTATGATGCATCGGCTCTTCACACTCATGCTTCACTCATTTAGTGGGCTCTTTATTACTACTATTTCTTGTCAGTGGGCTCTTTAACACATCAAAGCTTCTTGAAGAAGCCTTGCCTTCTCTCCAATAGAGAGTGCTCTGCTCCCACTCCCCCTAGATTTCTGCAGCTTCAGGGGAGATCTCACATCTCACAACTCTCTCTGCCCAGATCTCTCTATCTCTACCCTAATCATTAGAGTGATGTTAGCTCTCTCTCTCTCTCTCTCTCTCCCCCCACCCAAATGTCTCACACCATATCGTTGTAGAGGCATGACAAGCAAAGCTTCAAGGACTTCCCAACAGTCAAAATCTCATCAAATTTTCAGGAGCTAACCGGTATTAGTTTCATCTTCAAAACCTTTGCAACCACTCTTAGACCCTTTTTTTCTTTTCACATGGTCGGCGGGCACTTAGAAATCCTCTCCCCCTCACTCTTTACTTACAGAGGTGAATAATCTTCCCAAGATTGTTATTGCTCCTGAGAATTTTTTAACCTTTGGAGTCACTGTACATTCTTTCTTACCTTTAATATAATTTCTTTTTCTATCCCCCCCCAAAAAAAAAAAAATCGACAGATTGTTTTGGAGAGGAGACTAGGGTTTTGTCTGCAGAAGAGAAAGACCTGGTCCAACAAAGTTAGAATCAAAATTCTGCCTCTGAAGTTGGTATTTTCCTTTTTTGCTTAACTCAGCTCTACGATCTGTTCTTCATTTCTTTTGCAGTTTCTGTTTTTGATCTGCTTTCAAATTTTCTGGTTTTTTCCCTTATTTTCTTTTGCTTGCTAGTTGAGCTTTTATTTGCCTAAATAAGACCCATAAGTTTTATTTAGATTTGAGTTCTGTCACCAAGTCTCCTCACCTGGTTTCTCCTGATGCTGATCAAACTTATAGGACAAAGTGAAATTAGACCTTGAATAGTCACTTTAATTTCTTTTTGTTGCACATAAATTAGGTGACTAGTACTCTCTGGAGATCTGTTATCCATTAGTCTCTTGTTTGTTTGTTTGTTCCTTTTTTTTCCTAAGGATTTCTTTTCCTCGGAGCCTTTTGTACATTTTTTCATACATTCAATACCATTTTCTTTTTCTATAAAAAAGGTTAAAGGTTGACTTCCCACTTTTTTTCGTTTCAATGTGAAGATTAGAATAGTTTCTGTCTAAGAATTACAAATATTTTCCCAATGAAGTACGTGAAATTTGTAGGGTATTTGGAATTTATTTGTATGATATGTATACTAGCTGTATCATGTCCTAATTTTTTGGATTCCGAGTTGCCTTTGTCCATGTCATGTTGTGTCTTGTGTCTGTGTCTGTGTCTGTGTTGCATAGCTCTTTTGTATCCTTCCCCATGCATAATTAGATTAATTTCCTTGTTATTTGGCCAAAGAGAAATCACTTATATTCCCCTCCCTGGCAATGCTACACCCCAAGGATTTTTATAAGAAAAGCATAGCTGATTACTTTTTGGATATTTCATCTGGGAGCTGTCGTTCTTGTGTTGTTTGGTGCTTGTTATCTTGTTTATGCTTTTGATGTGATATCTTGTGCTCGTTATCTGTACACATGCATACAGACCGATGCAAAATACAGAAAGAAATCTTAAGAGATGTTAGAATGGAAAATCAACAAGTATGGCTTTCTTATGATTTCTATGTTTACAGTTTCTGGTTGACGGTGGCACATCCTTTGAATCCAGTGAAGTTGACTCAAGCAAATATGCCGACTGATGGGTGAGTGAATATCATATTGTTTTCCTGGAATTCATTTGTGTCTAAATATAGGCAAAGAATTTTCTTTTTTTTTTTTCCCTCTCCCAAATATTTTAAATTTCATCTGTTAATTTAACAGTTTATGTAAACGGATGGTTGGTCACAGATTGCGTTTAAAGTTCTGCCCTTTTCTTTTGGATCGGACTTTAATAACAAAGAGATTTTCCAATAATTGTGTTCAATTATTAATCTATTGGGATCTTAATATATTGTCTTTTGAGCTGGAGACAATGTTGTTATCTATCTTTTGGTTCATGATTTCTGCAGTGTGAGGTTTACTTTCTAGCATCTTTCGCTAACAACAAGATGAATTATTACTGACCTGATTATTTCCTGGTAGTTCCTGTTGGACTCCAAAGACTTTTATAATATGCAATTAAATGTTGTATTGATCACTGTTGTGGACCAATTCACCAAGCTTTGATCAAGTCCAACGAAATGAATGAGTTGTGTTTGACTATTATAAATGATTGGCCTATTGTTTGAATGTTGTATTGATCACTGTTGTGGACCAATTCACCAAGCTTTGATCAAGTCCAACGAAATGAATGAGTTGTGTTTGACTGTTATAAATGATTGGCCTATTGTTTGGATATGGGTGATGGTTGATTTAGTTCCATCTGTTGTGGATTTCCTCTTCTTCTTCTTCTTCTTGTTTTTTTTGCCCTGATGCTTTATTGATTTGGTTACATCCTTCTGTTGTGTCATGTTGTTTCTTTCTTGTATTTGCCAGTTCAAATCCAATGCAGAGCATGGAGAGAACATTTCAACTTACAAGGGCAGACAAGGACTTGGTACAGAAGCCGGAGTATGATGTCCAGGTTAGTGTTTGCATGCTATGTGTTATAATAATCTATAATGGTTGACGGTTTCTATTATATGACATTATCAGGCTTGGTGCATGCTTCTAAACGACAAGGTTCCGTATAGAATGCAGTGGCCACAGTATGCAGACCTGCAGGTCAATGGTATGCTTTTTTGATGCTCTCTCTCTCTCTCTCTGTCATGCTTGTGCAAAAGTTGTAGTTCTTTAGTCGATCTCATCTTTGTCCTGAATTTAAGTTTGAAGTCAATTTATCATGGGCAGTAAACATGTTATGAGGTTCCTTTTAGCAATTATCTTTGGTGGGATCTCTTTTAATTAACATCTTTACCCTTGTTGTTGAGTTTTGATATTACTAATCTATTGTATTGTAGGTGTGCCAGTTAGGGCTATCAATAGACCTGGATCACAGTTGCTAGGGGCTAATGGTCGAGATGATGGTCCAATAGTGAGTTTCTCTCCCCTGTAATGAAGAACTTCTCATTGGTCCTTATGCATGCGGGCATCATATAGTTGGTTTTGACACTTGTGGCCATTGATATTAGTTCTACTAATCCATTGAGACAATAGGAAACATGATGTACTTTTTGAATATGCTTGTTGTTTATTGTGAATATGGAAGCGGAAAAGAAGCACAAATTGGGTGAATGAGATTTCTGGCCAATATTTGAATATGTCTGGTTACCCCTGTGAAAAGCATATTGAGGGGTAGCGAAAATTTTTTCCAATATTACTGCCATAATCTAGTTGCTTTGTAACATTCTTTATTTTAGACAACAAAGGCCTTCAGTCTAGCAGCAGCAAATGACATTAAATTTTGAGCTGGTTGTAGCTTACAAGCTCAATCTCAGATTAAGAGAGGAGAATATTTTCCCAAAAGAGGTCAAGTATTTTGTTGAAATTTGTTAAGTTGGACCATTATATGGGATTTCTGATTGCCCCAAGACCTTTTTTGGGGCTTCACTATGAAAAGTTTATGAGGTATCATTGCCTTGCCAAATGTTCTGAGCAACTTTGCACTTGGTGCCGTATTATGTAAAAATTATGCCAGAATTGGTACACATGATCTTGTAATTTTCTTAACTTTTTATTTGCTTGAGTTATGAACTTATTTGCACATATTGGTCCATTTTTCTTCTTCTGCATTTTTTTTCCCCAACAGGCACTGTTGTTTTAGTTTCTGTAACATAAAACTTGTGGTTCACTTTGATCTGTTTCCCTGTCTTACTTCACCTTCTTTATTTTGTCAGATCACTCCCTGCACCAGAGATGGAATCAACAAAATATCTCTAACAGGATGTGATGCTCGCATTTTCTGTTTGGGGGTTAGAATTGTAAAACGACGCACTCTTCAGCAGGTCATTGTAGCCCTTTTCTATAGTAATTAAACATGGTATTCACATGACTGATCAATTTTTTTTTCTTTTTTTTTTTTGGGGGGGGGAGTGGTGGGGGTTTAGATTTATCATAAAATTAGTTCCAGAAATAAGAAAGAAAATAATTAAGCTTCTCCTTATTACAATAATGAATCTGCCCTTTCGTCCAGATTTGAGTAAGAAAATTTTTTCCTTTTCTTGATAAATAAAATAAATTCACAACTTCCTTATATAACTTCTTCTTATGGGAATGCTTTTGGAAGAAAGCTTATTTGAAAAATAAGTCAAAGGAACTGATCTCTTTGTATTTGTGTTTTAGTTACTTTTCAAATCGGGACTTTGAAGGGGGAAGAGTTATTTTTAGATATGATCTACTTTAAGGATTGATAGGCTGATTGCATATTGCAATATCTTAATAATAACTTATTTCAGATTTGCATGTTATATTGATGATGGTAATATATTGGTTAATACATTGGTAGACCTTGAAAAGCTATGTGCACATTCCCTCTATATTACAGTTTTGGTGTGCACGTGTGTTACATGGGAAGCAGCTTGGAGTAGGACCCTAACTTAGGGTAACCTTTTGAATGGTGGTTCTATTTGGTTATAGTTGACTTCCTTTGTAAAATGAGAGTTGAGGTAGTGGATCACTTTTACATCTTTGCTATTGGATCCACATCCACGCAGTTGGCCTTTTTGTACTTCATCCTAATATGGTGCTTGCTAAATTTCGGCTGTAGGTATGGTAGGGTATGGGTTGATCTACAATATTGAGGTGGATAGTCGAGATGATTCATCTTTCTATTTTTGGTACTATGGACTGAACTTGATAATTGAGTTTATAGGGGGCAGGACTGGAAAATCATCCATTTTTTTTGGATATGTTTAAACTATTACATTCTGGTCCTAGGCCACGTTCTTTTCTTGTGATGTATATGTGGCAAACTTCAATGGCTTTGATAGAAGACTAGATTGTGCCCGTGCACCCCTTATTCATAGACGGACCCCCCCAAAATACATAACTTCTAGGTCCATTCCTAGCTCTCTCTCTCTCTCTCTCTCTCTCTCTCTCTCTGTTGAGTCCTCTTTCACAGTTCCTGAAATTACTCTCTTGTTCTGCCTCATCCTCACTTTAGGCTATTTTTTTCCTTTTTTTTTTGGGATTTTCAGTTGGAATACCTTGTTGAGATCCATGAAGTTGATATCAACTGTCTAGAAAATAATATGGTTGCAAGATTCATTCTCTCCAACTATTACTCTTTTTTGCCAAAATCTTTCATCCTATCAAATCTCATTTACACTATGTTTGGATGGGGAGAAAAGAAGAGAAAATGAATGATTTTAATAGAAAATCATTCTTTTTCCTTCCTTTCGGAGTTTTAGAAGGAGAGAAATGGAGAGAAATGAGAAGAATTTTAATAATAAAAGTTTTCTTCCCAAAAGTGGGAAGAAAAGGAGAGAAAGGGAGAGAAAAAGAAAAGTTATCTCACTAATATACCAAATTTACCCTTAAAAAGATGATAGAAAAATTTTTAATTTCAAATAAATCCTACGTCATTTTTTTTCATTCCTAAAACTCCCAAATAGAGTGGAAAGAAAATCTCATCATCTCTTTTTTTTTTCTTTTCTTCCCTAAACTCCCAAACTAAGCGTTAAAGACCCGATATCTGGTCATCAGGAGTCTTTTATTGGAAATTTAAGACAGCGAGGTTTGAATTTGTTGCGAATTTGGAAGCTGTGAAAGAAGTCAATTGTTGTACCTGCTGTGAAAATTGTCATATTCTCCTCAATTTTTCTTTGATGATTTCATCTCCTCCAGAGTGTGTATGGACCTTATGTCGATATTTGTAAGCTACCTGCAAACTAAGTTATTTTTCTTGTTTCTATTTGGAGAACTGGCTTTGTGATTGACTTATTCTCATATCCTGTTGGTTCAGATTCCTGCAGCCATTCAATCGGTTGCTTGGCTGGCCATATTTGATTCTCTTGTCATTTTGTGTTTCTTTATAACTTCATCTTGTTGTCTAGAGTTTCCTCTTATGCTCCAGATCTTTGACTTTCCAGTGGAGAGTTTTCTCTGTTGAGAAATGATGTGGTACAAGGATGGACCATCTTTGATTGGAATTTAGTAGACTCATTTTGTCTTAGACCTATGGTCAATTAGTTTTAGGATTTTATTTTATTTATATTTTTTTTTTCTATATTTAAGGCTTAATGTTTTTCCCATTTTTATGAGACTTTCTATGAGTATTAATTATTGAATTGTGCTCTCTTTTGGTTCCTGATTCTCAGTTCTGTTGTTGAAATTTTGTTTGGTTTCTCCCTAAATTTGTGCTGCCTTGCTAGTTTATTTCAGATCTAATGATCCTTCTCTCTTATGGCTCTTCTTTATTGTTCCTGCACCAGTTTTCTTAGCATTGAAACTTAGCATTACTCTGTCAAATTTTTGCACTCATTTGATACTGTAATGTCTGTTGGTGGATAGAAAATTTCCTCTGAGTTATGCCACTGATAGTATCGATTATCCTGCTTGGATGCTGGAGAAATTATATTTGATATGATACTATGTTGTAGCTTTTATTGTTGGTTGGACATATTTGAGCTGTTAAGTAACATGTTGCAACTGTCTAAGGCAACATGGAGACATTGTTAAAAGCATGAAGACCATTTTTTATTGTTGTTCCAAAGGATCTCATACCTGATTCTCATGTATCTATATTGTCTTATTTTTTAGATTCTTAGCATGATCCCCAAGGAAGAAGATGGTGAGCTTTTTGAGGATGCTCTTGCACGTGTTTGTCGTTGCATTGGTGGTGGAAATGCCACAGAGAATGCTGATAGTGACAGTGATCTTGAAGTTGTTGCAGAGTCTGTTAGTGTGAATTTACGGTGTCCTGTAAGTAATGCTGGTTATGGTGATGATGTTGTCAAATATGTCTAGTATAGTTACAATGCATATTGTACGTGAATGGTCTCATCAATGTCAGTCTTCATTCTTCTGATTTTTTTGTTTGTCTACTTAAACTTACTATCAAAATAGTTCTATACGCAATCCTGAATCCTAGCCTTTGGCTGGTGCTTAGAAGTTTCACCTGCCATTGAAATGGATAAAAACGGAAAAGAATTTGCACAATGAAGATGGTTTTCTAAATTTGTGTATTTCACACTACTTAATGCTAGTGGTACTGGTCCCTCATCAATGTCAGTCTTCATTCTTCTGATTTTTTTGTTTGTCTACATAAACTTACTATCAAAATAGTTCTATACACAATCCTGAATCATAGCCTTTGGCTGGTGCTTAGAAGTTTCACCTGCCATTGAAATGGATAAAAACAGAAAAGAATTTGCACAATGAAGATGGTTCATTCTAAATTTGTGTATTTCACACTACTTAATGCTAGTGGTACTGGTACCCACCTTTGAGATCAGGTAAAACTTGATCGAATATTCATACATGCATAATGAAGTTTTGATATATCTTCTGCTCCATTAGTCTCTGGTTTTACATGTATAGAACATTATATTGAGCATAGACTTCATGTATTATTTTCACACCTGAAAGGTTCTATCAGACATTCAAATGTTGAAGAACCATATAATTATTACATGATACAAGATGTGACTCTCCTTAGAGGAGTTTCGTGGTTTGAGTCCTTGTAGCAGGACTAAAAAAGGGAGAAAAAATTGCGAAAATTAAGGATTTATATTTGACAGCACTCGTTGCTATTCTTAGTCAGAGTGGTATAACATTTCTTTGTTGTGGTTATTGGTCCTGGTTACAAAGTGGAGACCGGTTTAAGTTAAAGCTGGATCTTGCATGAGAGTTCAGATGAGTGGGTCTGAGTGTGACACTGCATTATATTGTATCTGCATTGAATTGCATGATCTTGCTTGTGGGTTCAGATGAGTGGATCGAGAATGAAGATTGCTGGAAGGTTCAAGCCTTGTGCTCACATGGGCTGTTTTGATCTTGAGACCTTTGTGGAATTGAACCAGCGCTCCAGGAAGGCAAGAAAATTTTCATATTGGAAGTTTTTTTTTTTTTTTTTGGTTCTTTTATCTGTTTTGATTTTTTGTGAGCAATTATTCTATTGTGGATGCAGTGGCAATGCCCCATATGCCTCAAGAACTACTCACTTGAGAATCTAATCATTGACCCATATTTCAATCGGATAGCATCACTGGTACTGTACTTCAAAAGTCGCAATTCTTGCCCTCACCTGTGTTTACTGGACCTTTTGTATTGAAATTTCCTCACTTCTGGTGTAGATGCGGCCTTGCGGAGAAGACATCAATGAAATTGAGGTGAAGCCTGATGGATCATGGCGTGTGAAGAATGAGAATGAATGCAGAGATCTTGCGCAGTGGCATTTCCCGGATGGTACCCTCTGTGCTTCCGTAGATGGAGAAATTAAATCTAAATTAGAAGGATCAAAACAGGTCAAACAAGAAGGTTGCCCAGAAGGTCATGGAAGTTTAAAACTTGGAATTAAGAAAAATCGTAATGGAATTTGGGAACTAAGCAAACCTGATGGTATGCATACGCTCTCTTCAGGTGGTAGATTGCTAGAGAAGATTGAAAACCATGGTCAACACATCATCCCAATGAGTAGCAGTGGCACTGGAAGTGGTAGAGACGGTGAAGACCCAAGTGTAAATCAGGAATGCGGTGGAAATTTTGATTTCTCTACTAATAATGGCATTGAGCTTGATTCTATTCCTCTGAATATTGATCCACCTTTTGGGTTAACAAGCCGAAATCCTTCTGCACCAGAAGCTGAAGTAATTGTTCTGAGTGATTCAGAGGATGATGATGCAATGATGTCACACGATACCATCTACAGGAATGGCCGAGCTGAGGGTGGTGGTCCTACATTCCCCATTCACAATAATGGAATTGTGGACTCATATCAAGAGGACCACACACTTGGGAACGGCAGCAGTTCATGCCTGGGTCTATTCAATGCCAATGAAGATGATTTTGGGATGGCCCCTCTCTGGCAATTGCACTCCGCTACACAGGCTGGGCCTGCTTTCCAGTTATTTGGCTCAGATGCTGATGTGTCAGATGCTTTAGTTGATTTGCAGCATGGTTCTATGAATTGTTCTACCTCAATGAATGGCTATACATTAGCTCCAGATACTACAATAGAAACAGCTGGCCTTGTCCCAGATTCTTCTGTTTGTTGTTCCAATGCCAACATGAATGACGGATTGGTTGATAACCCCTTAGCATTTGGTGGGGATGACCCTTCACTTCAAATTTTCCTTCCTACTAGGCCTTCAGATACAGCAGTGCAATCTAATATAAGAGACCAGGCTGACGTCTCAAATGGTATCCGTTCAGAGGACTGGATTTCCCTAAGGCTTGGGGGTGGGGCTGGGGGCGGGGGTGGAAGCAGTAGGGTTCACACTGATCCCACATGTGTGAATGGGTTGGACTCGAGACAACAGTTTGCACCAAAGGAAGGTGCTATGGATTCTTTGACTGACACTGGTTAGTTTCCTTCAATTTGTGAAGTTTATATTCTAGGCTAACATGGGGAAAATGATAGTTAATACTCGTTTTTTTCAATGCAAATTTGAAGTTTCCAAGTAGTTGAAACTCAGAGGTTATAGGTGCTTGGAATGTCACATATCGCATCCTCCTGTTACTGTGTTTTTTCTCTGATGTTTGCTTCCAACGAGGATCTTGGTGAGACATGATATTTCTTGCCAATTATGGGGTGGGTGCCATGGATCTACTTTGTTTCAGTCATCACAGTAGTGTTACTCCTATCTTAGTTAAAGACATGTTTCTTCTATATGCTTGCTCGAATGATCACTTATTTGCAGCTTCTTTGCTTTTAGGGATGAATGATGGAAGATCAGATAAATCAAGTCATCCAAGATCAGAAAGTCCATTTTCCTTTCCCCGCCAGCGCCGCTCTGTAAGACCTCGTTTGTACCTGTCTATAGAATCGGAATCGGAATAGAGATGCAGAAATCGGAATCGGAATAGAGATGCAGAAAGTGATCACCTTTCTTGTGGATACTGTGGGAGTTCCTTTTATTGGGTTTGCAAGACTCTTATGTGACCCATCTAGTTGTCTTGTGATCTTGTGCTTGACTTCAGACATAACTTGAAAGGAAGCTGACAAAACTCTTCTACTCGTGCACATGGAATATTGTGCTCTCTGATTTGGCGTGAAGTTTGCAGATCAACTCCCTCAGCAAGAAACTGTACTGCCTAAACAGAGTTCTGGCACCTGCAGAACTATGTTCTTTTGGTGAGCTGCTGAAGTCAGTCGTATGCTCTACCTTGCTTTGACTTATGCTTCTCTTGACATATTCCTCTATTTGCAACCTCAGGGCCAGAGCGAACTAGTCATCCTTTTTTTTTTGCAAAGATCTGCGGGTCCATTGCTGGTAAATGGTATTATACATGATCCATTTAAATGGTGAAATCAGAAGCAAAAGTCCATTGAGAAAATAGTCTTGCATGAAATGGGGGGAAGCCCCAGTAGGTCGAAAGAAATATCAGGTTACCTATTTATCCTTTTTCGTGGTTGTCTGAGAGCCTGTAAATGTCTTTTGTTGAAGGATTAGTAATTTATACAAATCAACATTTTCTCCAGAAAGGTAAATGTTTATCCAGATTTTTTCCCAGTTCCATTTCTGTTTCAAAAGTCAGGTTTATTCCTAATGTTATTCTCTTTTAATTGATTCCTTATACTGTCAATCAATGTATTAAGTTAAAGCGCTAGCTTTAGCAGCCTTTTTATCTTTTGTTTGTTAAATAACCACGAGAGAATTGATGTGGAAAAGTGGGACGCGAAGCAGTTCTGGTGGACTAACTGGTATGTCCTTATTTTTAAGTATTCCAACACTTTGCAAGTTCTATTGGAAAACATTTTGCTTTGTACCATCTGATGATTTTCCAGGTAAAATTAAATTGCTGGGTTGAAAGGTAAGTGGTGCAAGTGTCCGGCAAATGCTCCTTGCAGCTTCCAAGTGGCTTGGGATATAGCCATGTTTACTGGCATTTTCACTTGTAAAATAATATACAAGTTCCAGCAGATTTACATTTTTTAATTGTGGTGAAACAAGGAGGATGGCAAGAAGCATGGGCAGGTCTAGCTGCCTGAGCAGTTTTTCAGAAGGGAGCTGCCTGAGTAGTTATTCAGAAAGGAGCGAATTTGTCGGTTTATTTAGTGATGGTATAGAAGGGAGTTACCTCTATTATGTAACACTATATGCAACAAAAAGGAGGTTGGGCAGCAGTCTTGTTCCAAGGCTCTCTCCTTATGGTTAGATGGGTTTAGCTGATCCCCCCCTGCCCAAAAAAAAAAAACTAGCATCTATTAGTTAAGGGGGTTGGTTGAGCTCAGGAAAGAATTTCAGGAACTCATTGAGGCCTATTTATATTCCAGCCTCCAAGGCAGTTTTTCCCTATCTTGCTGGGGAAAATAACCTCGAGACCTAACTCATGATGCTGTGAAATGAACAGCAAGAGCTTCTTGTTCGGGCTGCCAGATGAGATCCTTCTAATCCCCCGAGAAATGATGAAAGATCAAAATGAGGAGTACGACCCAAAGTAGCGTGCATTAAATCTCGTGTGACTTTTTGGTTCGGTTTCCTCGTGCTTATGTAAAAATGACACCTCGATTGCTATTGTGGCGTCTGAAAAGGATCGTTAGGTGTTTGAAAATAAATAAATAATAAGAGGTAAAAAGTTCCTGCGATCATTACCCAAAAAAAAAAAAAAAAAAAAGGGGTTCTGCGATCATAACCGGTCTTATCTCAGCCTCCGGTTACTGACCATTTTGGGGCTACCATGCCCAGCCCAATCATAATTACTCTTTTTACAGGGCCTGGTAAGTTCAAACTCAGATGTGGCGATGGGACTCTAGTGCAACTTACATCCTTCGCAGGCCTTCTTAAGACCGATCATCCTGGCAATACCTTTAAGCCCGTAATTCTGAACGGGACTGGTTGGGCTCGTCATCATGTGAGGGATCTGCTTTACCTCCTTAAAGAACAACAGGTTTGGTCCACGGCTTGGATCTCTACTGGCCCCGCCCGTGAAAGTTTAAGTACCTATTCTGATTTTGTCTCAGGATTTGGTTCAATCGTTTAAGAAGACTAACAATGCCGTATTGCACTCATCCAAGAAGCAAAAATTGGAGGGGAAAAAAAAATGTAATACATTCGCCTGAATGTCCAACCAGATAAGATCAGCATTTTCAGGTTATGTGTCACGCTTAATGCAGAAATCAGATGCACTGTTTTGTAGAACGTAGAGTATAGCAGGTTTATATAACATTTCAAGTCGACTGCTGATATCAAATGATGTACACTACACTAGCATGCTGCCCAAATCATGCAAGAATTCAAATCATCATACAGCCAACTTAAATATTTTCAATTATTGCCGTGACCAATGCAAGAATTCAAATCATGTAACTAAAAATATTTCCAAATCAGGCAAGAATTCAAATCATGCAAGAATTCATGTCCATGTAACTAGATAATCTCTTGAACACTCGACCTGTGCCACACCATAGAAATTTGATTGCCTACAGCTGTTGAGATTTCAGCCTTGTAGATTGAAGATCTGTTGATACAGGAAATACTACAACCAGAGAGTTGGAATAAGTTAACACAACGGCATTTCACTCTTCAGCATCAATGACTGGTTTAGAATGCCTCAAACTCTCACATCCTGGGCAGTTATGCAAGCTCTCATGAATATAAATATCACAGTCAAGACAAAAAAATTGACTGCACTTGGGGCAAGCAACAAATAAACCTGGTTTGTTTCCTGCAGCAGAAAGATGGTGCAAGATATTCAGAGTAAGATTTCTTCTTCAAATCAATGCAGCATGAAATCACATGCCAAATGGCAACAGTTTACATATCTCAGATGACCACAGGGTGAAGTGGTGGCCATTTCCATTTTAATTTAAGCATTAAAGGATCCCGCAAAAGAATGTTGTAGAAATCTTAAAAGTGAAAGTAGTAGCGAAACTTATAAAAAATACAAAAATGTAAAAAAAGGCGTAAAAAAGATTATCCATGAATCAGAAACTAAAGTGTATAATTAATTGTATGAGAGATTGGAGACTCGAGAGAGAGAGAGAGAGATTTATAGAATTGCAAGACTAAGGGAGAGGAAGGGAAAAGATCTAAATGAAATCAAATGAATTAAAAGTGAAACAAATAGTATACTTGCAAGAAACGAGGATATAAGAAAGCAGTGGATGAAATATTTTAATAACTTGTTTAATATTGAGAGTACAATAAATATAGAAAATATAGAGATATTTATAGAAGAGATCAATAAAAATTTTAAATGTAAGATTCGTCCTCATGAAGTAAAAGAGATCATAAAGAAAATGAAAAATAACAAAACCATAGGACCTAATGGCATCCCTATTGAGATATGAAAATGTATGGGTGAATTTGAAATTACAATGTTAACAGCTTTTTTTAATAAAATTTGACAAACAAAGAAAATACCTCACACATGGAGAAAGAGCACACTTGTCCCGTTGTATAAGAATAAAGAGAACATACAAGATTGTTCCAACTATAAAGAAATTAAACTCATGAGTAATACGATGAAGTTATGGAAGAGAATAATAGAGTATAGATTGAGATGAGAGATAAGTGTATCTCAGAACCAATTCAGATATATGTCAGGACGATTCATCACTAAAACAATTCACTTGTTAAAACAGTTGATGGAGACATTTAAAGCGCAAAAGAGAGACCTAAATATGATATTTATTTACCTTGAGAAAGCATATGATCAGGTCCCAAGAGACGTGTTGTGGTGGGTACTGATGAAGAAAGAGATCTTTTTTAAATACATTAACCTTATTAGAGAAATGTATGAAAGAGTTGTGACCAATGTAAAGACTTACGGGAGACTGAGCGATAGCTTTCCTATTGACATTAGACTCCATCAAGATTCGGCATTGAATCTCATACTATTTGCAATAGTGATAGATGAAACACAAAAAATATTTAAGATGAAATACCATGGTGTATGCTCTTCGCTGATGATATAGTTTTGGTTGATAAAACTAGAGAGGGTATCAATACTAAATTAGAGTTATGGAGAGATACGTTAGAATTTAAAAGATTTAGATTAAATAAATCTAAAACTGAGTATATGAGATATAAGTTTAGTGACAATTAATAAAGAAACAATTATGTTAGAAGGAAGATAAGTCTCGAAAAGCGAACGATTTAGATTATCTTAGTTCCATCATCCAGAATGATAACAATATAGATGAGGATGTAAATAATAGAATTCAAGCGGATTAGATGAAATAGAGAAAGACATCCGGAGTTCTCTATGATCGCACGATGTTATTACATTTAAAGGGAAAATTCTATAAAACCACAGTAAGACCTGTTCTATTGTATGGCACTGAGTGTTGGACGATTGAACAGCAACAAAAACAAAAAATGGTTATAACTAAAATGAAAATATTTAGGTGGATGTGTGATAAAACTAGAAATGATAGAATTAGAAACGATGATATACATAATATTGGGAGTTAGTTTAATTATAGATAAAGTGCGAAAGTACCGTCTGAGATGGTTTGGACATATGCAGTGAAAATCTAAGGACGCATCTATTAAGAAGGCAGAGAACTTAAATATAGAAGATTTAATAAAATGTAGAGGTGGACCGTTGAAAACTTAAATACAATGCATTCGTAAAGATAAGATAGTTATGGATTTAGTTGAGAAAATATTCTTATATAAGAATGAGTGACGTAGGAGTATCTGCATAAACTAAATCAACTTTTTTTCTTTTTTTTTTTCGATTTCGATATTTGTCTCTCATATAGACGATTTCAAATTTTGGGATAGAATGTCTGAATTGTTGTTATTGTCGTATTAAAGGATCCCGCAATCACTAGAATTAAAACTAGAATTTAAGCTGACTACATCTAACAAGATTAGGGCATTCCTGGTTCAAATCTTTTTCCAGCTCTTGTTTCATTTCGGTACCTTATAAATGGTAGTCAAACTAAGCATATGTTCCTACAGTTGTATGTGGAATATACAACCCAAGAAGGTGAGTAGAAATGAGCGAGTCAGTGAAGAATCAATAGGCAAACTGGACATCTAAAGTTTTAAAAATATAAATTCTACACCAACTTCAAGTTCAGGAAGAAGCAACAATATGAGGATAAGATCGTGTAAGAAAAACAAGAAGCTTATTTCTTGTTGTCTCAAGCTCTAAATATAACAGGTGAAATCTTTATTAATGATTTTATATTGTTGATAAAGCAATCCTAAGATTGCTAATTAACAGGGAGCTTCGCACCCAGTGAAAGTTGTGTTTTTTAGCTAATTATTTCCATGTCTTCTGCAAGAAGTTGACTTGGACAATTTAGGGCAGGTGTATCACTTCTTTCGGGACCAAGCATTGCTTCATTTTCAACAGTAACACATGCAAGAGAAGTCCTGAATATGTCCATCGATTTGCCAATAATCTCAATAACAACTCTATTAGAATATCTGAATGCAAAACAAATGACACTTACCAGGATTGAGAAGACTCTGCTGACAACCAAAACAATTTTTGGGTATTCTCTGCTGCTGTTTACTTGAATAAGAGGGAGAAACTTCACTGAACAAAGTTATTGGAAAGAGATGATGATAAGACCTCGCCAAATGAGGAGAAGAGACAAGTGTTAGGCCACAAACGCAGCATTCAGTAGGGAGTTCACAAACACGTGCTTTACATCTTGGACAAGTGTACCCCCCACCCACTTTAGGTTCTTTATGACATGAACAAATGGAGACAACACCTTCAGCTGCTCTTTGAGGGAAACCCATCTTAATTAGACTGGCAATTGCAAACTCTGCTATTGCTGGAGGTGGTGGTGCATGCTCAAGCAGCAGCTCTTTTAAGTGAGACTGAAAAAGGTAAAAAAGAAACTTACTCTGCAATTGTCACAATAGGAAAATATCAATAAACATATTATTAGTAACTTTTAAGTTAAACATTGTGCTCCTCTATAGGAGAAGGGTTGGTGCAAATAGAAGGCCTTAAAATCCGACTCACAGCTAAGACAAGATTCAGTTTTCCCTTTTCAGTTACTAGCTAGAGGGTTGGGCTACCTTTTATCATAACATTCAACAACATGCCCTTGGCTCCTTAAGTTTTCCTGTTTCAATCAATTGAATGGGATTGTCATTCAAAGTTCTGTTGAAAAATGAGTTAAACATATTTATCTGTCCCAGTCTCATTTGGTAACTTTGGCAAAAGACGAACCATCATATTAATCAGGATTGGATTATTGGTCAAATGAATACAGGTCAATCCAAATAGTAAGCCATATGAACTAACCTCATCCAGTGCAATCGAATACAAACCACCAGTTTCCTGGCAGAGGTGTTTGCATATGAAAATCTCTGCAGAGAGACCAACAACTGAACACCTTATTTTAGACTTCTTGCATTGCTGAATGGTCTCCATTATATCGCCTGGGTCACAAGTGCTGAGAGCCGAATATAAGATCAGAACCTCACGGTGACCATATGACGGAACTTGTTTCAGATAGCCATAAACAAGCTCTAGAGCATTCTGAAGGGAGGCTTCACCAGAACACTCCAACTTGCCCATCAAAGCTTTAATATGGGAATCAGGACTGCCACCAAGTTCAGTCAAGCATTGAGCAACCCCATCTTTGACAAATACCAACCCAAGTTGACTAAGCGGGTTCTGGTCAAAGAATTCCCTAATGAAAGCCTCAACATTTTTTGCAACTACTGCCATCCGACTAGGCTTGAAATCCATTTCTGAAGCCGCCTATGCAAGTGCATGTAAAACATATCATGAAAGTTTCATTAAAAGGCGGAACACGAATATTTGAGGACATGCTAATAAATGTGGTCTCCCTGGCATGCAACCAGTAATACCCATCTAGTCTTAGATACCATGAGAATGGCCATATAAGAATGTCTCAGGATGAGGAAAATTTTATACTTTGGAAACAAACTAAGCAGAAAGCATAGTTCTGGGAGTAACTCATAAGCCTAATGGCCAAAATATATAATGGAATTGGTTGCTCAGTGCAGTCACAGAGGTGGGGAGGCCCTCATAATGGCCGAAACAGCCAATGCTGCAGCTCTAATAGACTAACAGCTTCTAACCAATGTAAGGATTCTATTGTTCACAACTGTGCCATCACAGGACAACGGAAACAATTCTCAGGCAACGGAGTCCAGTCTCTAACCAACACAAAATCCAACCATGCAATTTCTCGTCTCCATAATAGTTGAGTTACTGTAATCTGAAGTAAAGAAATCTGTGGTTCTCTGCTTCAAATCTGAAAACTAACCTTTGATGAACCAAAGCTTATAAACCCTAACAAATTATCAGAGATAACTTTCATAAGCCATTCCTAGTGATCAGTTTCGGTGTAAAACAGTCAGGAAATCAAATCAACCAAGGAATATTTTCAGGTACTTAAATTTTCCAGAATTTCTCAACAAAAGAATTTGCCAGACCTATCGCGCGCATGATCAACGAAACAAAAACAAAATCAACTATGGAAAAATCAAACACATTAGACACGCCATATTACTGAATTAGGGTGTAAGAAAACAAATTCGAATGAATCTCAACTGAATTAGGAAATCAACAAGAAGTAGCTGAAAAGCGAAAGAAACACATTACCCTAGAGAGATCGACGACGATGTAGAGATAGCGAATGAGTCCCTTCTGAATGCGAGCAGTGGATGGAGTAGAGCGAATGCGACGACGATACTGAGCGTGATATGTAGCCTTGTTGTCGATGGGACGAAGAAGACCAGATTCGTCCTCTTGGAGAGACTCCCAAGATCTCTCGTCCGCATAAGCTCTCTCCCAAGCCTCCAAACCTCCTCCATTGGCTTCGTCCTCTTCTTCGTCGTCTTCGTCTTCGTGTTCGTCTCCGTTCGATCTTTTGCCCTTTGAGTTGTTCATTGATCAAAATTAGGGAACCAATTAGTTCTCTCCCCAAGCCTAAGTAGAAGATATGTATGTGGAGAGCTCTCTCTCTCTCTCTCTCTCTCTCTCCTCCCTCTTCTCTCTCCCCAGGATGTTCCCACCAAGATATCATTAACTCATAATAAACTTTGCATAACTTAATTATATAAATATATTTTTCTAATATACTTTTACAAAATTTTCTTTTATAATTCTCAAAATTCCTATCAACTACTTCACTTTTTTTTTCCTATTTTTTGTTACTATATAAGTTTTATATATCTTAAATTTAATA
Organism: Dillenia turbinata; assembly: GCA_037126225.1. Taxonomy (NCBI): domain Eukaryota; kingdom Viridiplantae; phylum Streptophyta; class Magnoliopsida; order Dilleniales; family Dilleniaceae; genus Dillenia; species Dillenia turbinata. The sequence goes on from JBAMMX010000007.1 coordinate 3,601,740, forward strand.
TTTTAATATTACTTTTCTTTAATCAAAAAATACAATTTTTATAGAGAACTAAATTACATAATAAAATATGAAACAAACTTCACAGATCTTTTCGATATCAATAAGTTAGGAAATAATTTAATTTAAATCTATTTAAAAATAATCAAACAATCTAACAGAGTAAATTTAATTTTTTTATGATTCAAGTATTAAGCTTAAAAGATATACCAAAATAAAACTATGAATATTCAATAATTGTTATTTCTATTTTATTTTCTTCTAGATAGTTTTATTATTATAAAAAAATATATATTTAGAAAATGAGTTTTTCGTTAAAAAATAAAAACGATGACTACACATTACCAATCATTATTGGCTTTACATTAATGGTGTGAAGTAGTGATTAATATCAGATCATACTCTTATCAATCAAAAGCAACCAATGCAATTTGAATATTTTGTGCAGAGTTGGAAGGGCATGCGTGCTTAGCCAATCACTCCACTGAATAAAAAGTACGGAAGAGGAGTCGAAGGAATAGTTTGAAATGCAAAACATTGTTGAACAGTAAATCTAAAGCCAATGCATATACCGGTGAGAGAGAACCAGAGGTAGAGGTGTCCGGTTGTGAGAAAGAGAGAAATAAAAAGAACAACACAGAAGTGTTAGAGTTTCTTCACTTTTATTCTTTTTTTTTAATTATTTTCTTATTAAAAGAGAGAGAGATCACGTATATCGCCACGCAAATCTCTCCATATACTCCACCGATCAAAGAGCTCAATCTTGAATTGCTCATCTTTCAAATCCATGCCTGCAAGGCTCATGGCTCTCTAGCACTTCCTCTCACTGGGGACGTCGCTTGAGGGTAGGAGCGGAGTAAAGAAAATATTTTCACAGGCCGGAACAGTACGAGATATATACTTTAAGCGTTCGAATTTTAAATAGAATTAGTTTAAATTATGAAATAATATTTCAAAATAATAATTATCAAGTAAATTTATTTCTTATTTTATTTCTTGGGCATGACATTTTCATGTTAAAGCCCATGATTTTTTTTTTTAAATTATCATGAATTATCAAATAGGTATTCTAAATAATAATTACTCTTCTGTCAAAAAAAAGATAAGAAAAGAAAAATTGATTAGAAATATTGAGGTGTAATTAAAAATAATAAAAATTTTGAATGAAGGGAAACCACAAAATTTGCAGAAAAGCACTTATTTAAAGACTTATCACAGTAGATTGGATAAGAATTTATTAAAAGAGACATTCAAGGTCCCACCCTCTGCCCTTTATTTTCAATTCAACTGCCAAATTTGAATGATACAAAGCATAAATAAGAGTTTGGATCACGGAGATAAAGATGATGATGCTCACGGTTCAAACGGTGGAGTCTCTCCACTTTCATCCTTATTTTTCTGATTCGATTTCGTTTGATTGCATCAATTTATATAAAAAAAAAAAAGAAAGAAGAAGAAGAAGAAGATGATGATGATACGGCGTGATGATAGAGCATGTTTAGCAGGCAGTGCAACCGGAGGTTGTTTAGACAAATTCTAATAAATGTTTCCATAATCAGTATTTATTTAATAATTTTAATTGTATTTTATAATAACAATATGATATTTAATTTATTGAGATTAAAATAATTGCTATACATGCTAACAATAAAATTACCCTACCCTACATACATATCAGTATATGATTCATATATTATTACAATGTCCAAGCGATTCTCAATAACAATGGTTATTGAATAATTATATAATAGTCACCTATTATTTAATTATTCTATTTTAAGAAAAATGATAATCCTAATATAAAATTACATGAATATTGATAACCATTATTGTATAAAAAGAAAAAAAAAAATCTCATGTTTGTGTTAATGTGGTAACCTTGGAATCGTAGAGGAGATAGAGAAAGCTAAATCACCCACTAGTGATCACTCTCGTTAAAAGCAAAACAAAAAACAAAAAACCCTCCTCCCTCTCCCTCTCCCTCTCCCTCTCTGGTTGTTCATCAAATTTTAATCTGCTGGGGTGAGATATTAAACAAAAAGCGGGTAACCAAACTCCTTTGAGTTAATGTGGGTTTAATGATCGATACTTTATCTTTTTAATTAAAAATCTCGAAAAGTATTTAAAGAAATCAACCCTATAATGAATCTTACAATATTCAAATTGGATTAATCAAAAGAAATTTAAATACCGATCGAAATAAAGTTATCCACCTCCAAAAAAAAAAAAAAGATAAAAAGCGGGCAGTCGGTAGGCTATAGTACACCGGGAGGAGATAAAAAAGACGTTATGCCTCGTGATTATGTGAGGCCCGATCCGCATCCTTTCTTCTTTCGGTACCCGTTCTATCCGACCTTAGTTCACATTATTTTATTATTATACAAATATCATATATTTTTTAAAAATTTATCTTACTGATTGAAAATCATAATTTTATAAGAAAGGAAATCACATAAACATTATCATAATAAAATAAATAACAAACTACACAGAATCTCATGATGATAAAGTATCAATCAATTAGAAAAAAAGTCTAAAAAATATATAAAAAAATCAATTACATAATTAAATAAATTTTTGTCCGAGTAATGTCCACAAAAATTCAATCGATGATAATTATGTAAAGTTCAAATAATATACAAAAACTAAAGATTATGAATATCAAATAATATTTGTTTCTATTTTATTTTCTTTAGGATGGTTTTATTATTACAAAAGGTATAAACAAAAAATATTCACAATATGAGTTCTTCGTTCAAAATAAAACATAAAAACTATGATCGCACTGAACTAATCTTAATCGCCTTGTATTAATCAAGTGAATGGCAGAATGGAAAATCCAAGTGAAATGAATCTCACTAATATAATATCATACCCTCTTATCCATATATAGATATCATATTATAAAGAAAATAAGGTAATTAGACAAAAATATAGATATTACATACATACATACATACATACATACATATATATATATGGAGGAGAAGTCCCTTGAATTGTTTGAAATGCACAAAATAGTTGAACAGTACATCCAACAAAAAAGTCACTGCATTTAACACTCTGTAATAGGTGATAGGAAATGATAGTGAATGATTTTGCAATTTTAGTTCCAAGTGAGAAGAGAGAGGCGGGCGGATAATCTTACCCCGTCTACTCTCCTGGAGCTGAGACACCTTGCTTAAGCCTCTCTCTTTTCATCTTCTTCTTTGATACCGGTTTCCTCTTCCTGGCTGGGAGGGTCTTCTCAGCATACATATACAGTGCATAATTTCCAACGAGAAAGATCAGTAGTAGGCCACCAACAAGGAGCAGGACAATCAGTCCTGGGTTGAAACCTTTCACTTCAGCATCCTTAATCACATTTCCCTATGCACAAGACATGATGCATTAAGCATGTAGAAATTATCGAAGCATAAAAAATCAGGTCACAGCTAATCTTAAGCATCTCATAAAGATAGTGGAAGGTAGACACTCTTAGTCGTTACTTCTAAGACTTGAATTCAAGACCTTTGGAAAGATGTAACAGATTTTATGATCAGATTAAGATTTGCCATCTGCTGCATTAATTCTATTTATTAAATTACTTTGCTTGGCTTTCATAGCTCATAAACAGCAGCAGGTTCAGGATGCAATTTGTTGGCCTCACATGTAACTTCATTACTCTCACCAAAAAAAAGGGTTCATGCATCTGATATTTTCAGCTCAGAAATTAACTTTATAGTTATTGAAAAGGGCAAAAGGCACATTGTCCTCACTGTTGCTTGCAAAGGTTTAGGTAAGCACATAATATCCTCCATGTAAATCAAGAGAGATTCAGAAAACAGAGGAAAACTAGATAGAAATTGGACCAGATTGACAATCAGCAGACTTGTTACTAGAACTTCAACCATCCAAAGCACTTTACCTAGACTGCTATTCACTTGCATATGTTTCTCCTTTATTCAACTGCCTGCATATTGCAAGTTTGCTTTGGAACCAAAGAGGACAAAGTTGCTTTAGCTAGGCAGTAATCAGATAGCACTAAAGAACCTAATTCTAATCATTATAGCATCTATTGTGAGAGAGAGAGAGAGAGAGAGAAGGATTCTAGCACAACTTCACAAGGCAAAAGGGATCAAAAGCTATCAAGAGATATGCGGAATTCTACTGTAATCAGAAATTAGATAAGATAATTATGCAGAAGCAAGTAGCATTTTTCCCCCCAAATAAGAGTTGAAAACAAAATAATGTAGCCAAGGGTTCTAGATAGCAACAAAATGAAAAAATTTGAAGCATCCTAGGATTCATCTGATCACATATAAAATATGATCTTAATCTGCAAAGGCAGTATGAATTTAGTGTTAGAGAGGTCTCACGAAAATCAAAACCTCTCTGCTTGGTCCTTTGCGCAAGCAAGTAGCAATTGTACTAAAATTGAAACAAAAAATTGAGTTTCAATGACTAAAAGACAGACTTGACAGATGCAATCTCTGCTTATAAAGCCTTATTAGCCCCTCGAGGTATTATGGATCTTGCTTAACCAAGCAAGGATAGATAAAAATTTTGTTAATTTTTTTTTTTATTGTGTTCACCCCAACAAGAATGCTTGTGCTTTCATGGATAAAAATGTAACTTCAAGAAACCATTTTTTCACATTTGAGCATTGGCTGATGAGAAATTTCATGTTTTATATACTTCAAGACGGTTGTCTCACAAAATTTTAGATTGTACCAAAGCAAGAGCCTTGAATTTCTTGTCAGCTCCCAGATATGCATCAAAACAATGAAGAAAAACTAAGAACATTGTGTTGGGCATTCTGGGGGAGAGGGTTGTTAGTAATGAGGACATTAATGAGAACGCTCTTATTCATGTCAGAGGTAATCTGCAGGTCAAGTGCGGTAAAGCTCCTGCAAGACTGGATCTGATTTATTGAGTAAAAGCTAAAAAACAAAAACACCATTTTCAAAGCCAAACGAGAATATCAATGTCGTAAGTGCCAACAAAATGATTTAAAAAAAAAAAATTCAGTCTGGTGTTTCTGAGGAACTAGTAGACGAATAAGGGCAAAGACAACGAAGGGATGCTTATGATCAAGAAAAATAAGTTCATCGCTCCAAAGGTATACCCAGCAACTGAAATACAGTCTTGCATTTCAAAAGAGTAACATTACAAGAAGAAAAAATGTTTTATGAACCAAATGAGTCTAAGGACTAGATGGACCAAATCCTAAGTTGCAGTCGATATTAGCACAAAATTAGAACCTTTCAAACTTCAGTACTTTTGAATTGGTCAAAGTACCTTCCAAATCGAGCAAAAAATAAAATAAAATAAAAATATATTGAGATGGACTACCATCTAAAATTTGATCAATTTATTTTTGGACTTATCTGGTCTCTGGAGCATTACCCTTACAAGATTTGAATGAGATTTATCAATGGAACTAAAAGGATTCTTATTTCCTTCCAAGTATTTTCACATCAAATGGAACATAATGATAATAGCAGAGTCAAAAGATTAAGAGTAAAGCCTTCATGGCACGCTTTATTATCAACTTCGGCACTCCTCGAAAACCAAATTCTTAAATTTTAAGGATGTAATCGCACAAATTAGGAGTTCATATCAATATTATAAAACGGATGATTTCCTAGACAAACACAGAGATCGCAAATAAAACCAAACCCTAAAAAATGGCTGCAACAAGACAGCTAAACCCAATGAAACAACAATTTGAATTCAAACATCGTCTATTTACAGATAAGGAAAAAAAGATCGGGTGAAGAATAGGAAAAGCGATTCAAGAAGAGACAGCGATACCGTGTTGGAGAAATCAAACTCGTCGCCCATTGCAACACCCTCAAAACGAGAGATCCGCACCAAGAAATTAGGTTAAACAAACGAAGCTCAGAGAGATACCGCCACGAGTTATGGAAAATCGAAGAGCTCTAGATCTTGAGGTGTTCGTTGTTTGAGCAAAATATTTTGATAGCAGGCTTAAGAGTCCTTTGAGCAGATTGACTTGGCAGACCAGATGGTTTTGAGAAAAACACGATACGCGTGGGGAGAGAGAGGGAGAGAGCGAGCGAGCCTGAGTGAAGTTCATTCCGTAAAACGACGCGTTTGGGTGTCTTCCCCTCCCCCCCCCCGGGGGCCGCGCGGTGGGGGGAAATAAACCGGTCAAAATCAAAAGTTCAGTCGAGTTAGTGGGAGGTGGTTGTCAGATATTGATTCCAAGATAAGAGGGTGAGATCAGCACACCATGCTGTCTCAACTCACAACTGGCCCCAGCATGGTCGGTTTTCCATGAAGGTATGTGCGTGCGGTGAGCCTCAGGTCTAAGATCTCACTTTCAGATGCGGATGGAGCCACTTGGAGCTAGGTGAAGTAGCACGCATTACTCGGTTTCTGAATTAAGTACGGGAAGAAGGTTCAATGCTGAAGAACCTAGATGCATGGCTCTTACAATGCTGGAGGCACTAAAAGCAAGATGCATGCCCCCCATACCCGAGCTTGATCTAGCACGAAAGCAAGATGGAATCCCACGGAGCTGTCCTTCCCCGGCAAATAGAGACTAAAGCCATTGTTACTGAAATCAGAATTATCAGACAGGTCACATTCTAATGATGGCAGTCTAGCGAAATATCAATATAATGCTTCAGATAACTACAGATGGTAAATTGAGGACTAAACTTGATTAGCTAATATTGCAAGAACCAATTTAAGGATTTCAAGTGTTGTCAAATAATGATGATAACGTTGTTAGGAGAAGCAGTCAAGCGAACAGTTTGAGACTAATTCTGTGCAGGTGGAAAAACTACCTGGAGAGCAAAGTGGGCCTTCTTATCCCAGTAGAGAGCAAATATTGGAGGGCTTTGCTTTCCAGCAACCAGTACACAAGCTCCTGGACGGAGAGTGGATGGGGCACTAGATATGACCGCCACATACTTCTCAGGAAACCATTCCTTTGGAGGCAGGACTCCCAAGAATAAGTTCTTGCTTGACTGGGAGCCAGCATAAGATGTAGGATCAACATGAAGCATCCACTTGGGGTCCTCGAGAAAAGCACAGAACAAATATATGAGCAAGTGAGAATCGGTTGGAAGCTTGGTCCACTTCTTGTTCACTTTGTCATAAACCTCCACATTTCCGGGGTAGTCATAGTTCTTCTCACGTGTTCCTTCAGCAAGCTCTGGAAAATCGGAAAGGAGGGTAACCCGAGGCTAAATGATAATTGATTCATCTCATTAATGAACAGCGCTCAAAGACTGATTCTCAACATTCATTATTCAGGAGTAGTGATGAGTTCACTAACCTCGGATTCTCTGTATGGTATAATCTGCCCAAACACTGATTTGTGGTAGCATTCCTTTAATCAACTCTCTTTTCACCAATGCATAGAGCCTTTTGTGTTCAGTGATTGCATCAATGGACACCTGTATAAGAAGGACAAGATTCTGCTGAGGGGAATGTTGCAGGTTCGAAGCAGGAAATTTTGCTTAAAAAAATAATTGTTAAGCTAAGCTCCATCAGCAACACCAATTTAGAAAATCAGATACCGTAAAATTTATTGAAAAACTTGCACATTAAAGAATCTAGCACCGGTACAAGAGCAGTACGCAGCTGATAAAGAAGTCCATCTTCATCCAGAGTAAATGTCGGTTGCCAATTCTTTGTCCTATCAATTGATGACACACTAGCATGAGCACCGATGCTTGGCAAATCACTTTCTACTTGATTGATTGCAATTGAAATGCCAAGCTTAGAAGCTGTTTGAATTACCTGAAATGCACCAATATTCAACAACAATAAGGATTAATATATAGCAGCATCATGTAAAATACTTGTATAATTGTTCTTTTTCCAGCTATGGACAGAATGATACTAAGCACAGAAGCATAAGTTACATACTACAAAATGAAAATAGAATGATCATAATTGAAAATTGATGCTCAGAATACAAAATCTCAACCTTCCCTAGGAAAACTAGTTGCTTTTGTCTAAGTAAAACATGATAGAGAGAGAGAGAGGGTGAGTGAAGTTCATTCCGCAAAGCGACACGTTTTAGACTAGTAGTGTCCAAGTAAAATTAGGGCCTCCTACAAAAGAACCGTAACCTAAACCGTGTATCGTTCAAATCAAAGATCGGTTAACTGGTTTTTTTCCCCCTACTCTTCAAGAGTTGGAACAGAGCCTTAAATAATACCACAAGTTTTTGTTTTGGGTGGGGGAGGGGTGGGCATCTTCCCTATTTTTCTTGAAAACTAATCATTGGCCTTTTTATTTCTTTTTTTGAATTTTCACGGTTTGGAATCTCTAAAGTACCCCCTATATACAAGTATTCCACTAGAATCTAACTCTCATATCCACTTTGGCTACCACAGTATATATATATGTGTGTGTGTTATTAACTTCTTTCGATTTCTACCATGACAAAATGAAAGACAATTTCTTTCAACTCAAATGTTAGAAAGACAATTTCAGTCAACTCAAATGTTAGCACCATCACAACAAGAGAGCAACAATACAAATTTTGAGGAGAAAATAACTGGTCAAAATGAAAGTTCTGTTAAGTTAGTGGGAGGTGGTTATCCAATATTGATTCCAAGTTAAGAGGGTGAGACTAGCACAACATGCTGTCTCAACTCACAACTGGCCTGAGCATGGTCACTTTTACATGAAGGTATGCACGTGCGGTGAGCCTCATAACATCTCACTTTCAGATGTGGGGGGGAGCCACTTAGAACAAGTCGTAGCACGCATTCCTCAGTTTCTGAATTAAAATACTGGAAGAAGGTTCAATGCTGAAGAACCAAGATGCATGCCTCTTACAATGCTGGAGGCACTAAAAGCAAGATGCATGCCCCCATACCCGAGCTTGATCTTATAGCACAAAAGCAAGATGGAATCCCACAGAGCTGTCCTTCCCTGGCAAATAGAGATGAAAGCCATTGCTACTGAAACCAGAATTATCAGACAGGTCACATTCTAATGATGGCAGTAGACAATTGGGTAGTGTCCAAGTTTTAACACCAATTTAGAAAATCAGATGCTGTAAAGTTTAGTGAAAAACTTGCACATTAAAGAATCTGGCACCTGTACAAGTGTAGTGCGGAGCTGATGAAGAAGACAATCTTCATCCAGAGTAAATGCCGGTCGCCAATCCTTTGTCCTATCAATTGATGACACACTAGCAGGAGCACCCGTGCTTGGTAAATCACTCCCTACTTGACTCATTGCATTTGAAATGCCAGGCTTAGAAGCTGTTTGCATTACCTGAAATGCACAAATATCCAACAACAATAACGATTAATATGTAGCAGCATCATGTAAAATACTTGCATAATTGTGACATAAAATTTCAGTTTTCCAGCAATGGACAGAATGACACCAAGCACAGAAGCATATATAACATACAACTAAATGAAAATAGGATGATCATAACTGAAATTGGTGCTCAGAATACAAAATCTCGACCTTCCCTAGGAAAACTAGTTGCTTTTGTCTAACTGAATTTCAGTCAATTTCTCTTGAGCATGAACAATTTCCAAATTTTTATTCATATTGCAAATCACATAAGTTTTGGTACAGAATAGTTAACAAGTCCCAAATCTGTAAATAGAAGGATATTAGGAATACAAATTACTTGCATTATAACTACAAAGCAACCACAGCAATAAATGTATGCCCACAAAACTTATCAAGACTCAAGAGCCATCTAAACAAGAAACTTGCTGTGATGATAATAAGTTTTTGAATAACAATAGAAGTAATAGCTTGAATTCTTTGGCAGGATAACTCTTTTCAAATTCACAAAAGGATGGCAATAAAAAATACTCTACCTGGCTGTTGCAGGTTTCAATCTTTTTCAGCAGAGGATTTAGTAAGACCGAGGAAAACCAACCACTGCCGCAGGTTGCCACACCACTGCTCAATCTGTGGATAGATGCCCAAATGCTCGAAAGCTTCAATTGATTCCACCACTGACATAGGTGGGGGAAGGTCACCTTCCCCCTTTTTAGGAGGAGTCTCGAATTTCTGGGATCCAGGAGACATCCTCACTGGCCTAAGTAGAGTACTCCTCGTTCCAGATGTTTAGGCTGAGGTGGGGCTTGCTATGCCAAAGCCATCAATTGTAGGAGGAAGTGCAATTTTCCAGCAGATTGAGTTATTTTTTCATCTACATCTGCCAGGAACTCTTCAAGCATTTCTTCTGTCACTATCTTCCTACAAGAGGAAGCTCCCTTATTTGACCAAGGTGACAATATTGATTGTTCTGAGCCCAGAAGTCCTAACAGAGGGCACCAGTGTGGAGACCATTGGCACGAGATATGGAGAAGTTGATGCTAGCGATTTAGTTGGGGTGCAAAATGAGCTAATTCTAATCCTAGCACCTACATTGGGTTTATCCATTCCAATTTGAGAAACAACATGAAGCAGGAATCGGATGATGAAGAGGAACAAGTGCGTCAGAAGAAGATGATGGATCGGCCTCGAGGGTTTCTTAGAAGGTCCAGGTCAGACAACTTCAGCTTTTGTTTTAACACCCAAAAGCCCAAGTTGGCAAGTTGAAAGTTCTTTTTGATCCTTGCTTCCTTTAGATACAACCGGTACACTGGCAGCATCTGTTGACTTCCGTAAGGCTAAGGCTTTGTGGCTTTCATAAGGGCAGATAGAGTTCCAACAGAAAGCACCCCCACAATTGCCTCTATAGCCTTGGCAAGGATATCTGAATCACATAAAAAACATGTTTGATTGAAGAACTAAAACAATCCAAAGCAAACCAAGTAATGCCTCAAGTTATGTAACTTACATGCTATCCTTCCCCAAAGTTCCTACGTTTTAAATTGTCTATGAAACCATTTCCCTGCAACAAGCCCATTCAAACAACATCACTAGACACAACAAAGTCACCCTAATCAACTTAGAAAAATGTCCAACAAATAAAAATGAACATGAACATGAATCTAACGTTCTCTATACTAATGAATTATGCTTCTTTACCAAATTTATAAAGCCACGCGAAGAAGCCAGCATTTCAGAATCATGTCATTCACTTCAGAATCTCCAAGTGAACAGAAAAGCATAATCTCAATATTTTATGACATCATTGATATAACATAAGAGAAGGAACAAATATCAAACAAGCGGTAGACAAATTATGGAGGCCCTAACATCAAAAACACTGCAGAAAAACGAATATAAGAATAGTAAGTTTGATTCGAACACGTTGTAAAACCCTAAACCTACATTGCACAATCCGAGAGAGAGAGTACCCGGAGAGGAAGCTGAGAAGAGAGAAAGTGGAAGCAGAGGACAGAGAGAGAATGGGGAGGTGAGTGGTGATGGAAGGACGGAGACTTGTGGCAGTTAAGGCGAGGATTCTGATAAGCCGCAAAGTTTGAAGGTTTTGATGGCAGTAAAGAATTTCTGTCCATTGTTCAGCCAGCGATTTTAGGGTTTTTGTGATTGGATTTGGGAGGTGAGTGGAGTCTTCGCCATTGACGACGGGTGGCCCCCTTTTGAAATCATCAGGTATCGGTTTTTTGAATTGGAGGGTTTCCGACCGAACCGACCTACAACTTTGGAATTTTGAAAATCGGAGGGCGGGGAGGAAAAGTGACGTTTTTATGGCCGACGACGGGGTCAACGCTAGTCCTAAAGGAACCCAATTAAGTTAATTTGATAATTATACTAAAAATTTAGGGTTAATTTTAAATTTATTTTTTTCTATCTGAAATTTAATATCTATATATATGGAGGAAATTCGTAATTGGTTAGAAAAAAGAGAAAATTACTTGTAAAGTTCCTGAACTTTACAGCGAATTCACATATTAGTCCCTAAATTTTAAAATGCAACGAATTAGTCCCTACACTTCAAAAATCGTCACGCCATTAGTCATTCCGTCACTAACGTTGTCAGATTGTCTGTTAAATGATGAGTTGGCATCTAAGGTGGACCAGTCGTATCTGACATGACTTCCAGCGTAGAGAGAGATTGTTGATGTGTCGGATGACACGTCAGCATGCCACCCAAAATTGATTGTCACGTCAGACAAGTGCTGACGTGGCATGACATGTCAGACAATCAGTTCGATGAGAAGGCCACTTTCTGGCGTTATTTATTCCCTCAAAGGAGGTTTGTTAGTGAAAAAAAAAAAAAAGAATACAAGTTGAATTTTTAGGGGTTTGAGAGAGCCGAAGTGAACATCCATTCGAAGGGAAGGTTAGGGTTTGATCTCAAGGTGGGTTAGGGTTTGGGTTTGGGCAACACTTGGATGAAGGAGGGTTAGGTTTCGTCTCAATATCCATTCGAAGGGAATGTTAGGGTTTGATCTCAAGGTGGGTTAGGGTTTGGGTTTTTTTTTTTTTTTTCGGTGGTTAGGGTTTAGGTTTGGCTTACATTCAAACGAAGGAGGGTTAGGGTTTCATGACGTCTGTCATCTATTTGTCTGCAATAGTGATAAAATGTCATCAAACATGGTAGAAAGTTCATTGAAGTGTAGATGCAATCTTGATGCGATGTTGGTGACTTCATGGTTAGAACGAAATCCACCCCGAAGATTCTACGATTGCCCTAATTTTTGGAAATGTAATGCTTGTAATTTTTTTGAATGGTATGACCCACCATTCAGTCCTAGAGCAATTGAAGTAATTCACGGTCTGGAAAAAAAAAGTCGATGAGCTCAAAATGGTACGCAACTTCATAGTAGCTGACTGGACTTTAAGAATGCAGGATGCAAGAAACAACATCGAGAGGCTGAAGGATGAAAATGTTCAACTGTTGTGATGTGTTCAAGAGTTTGAGGAAATGAATTTAACATTGAAGGAAGAGATTTTAAGCTTTGAGGAGATGAAGGAGAAGAAGTTGAAATCTTTTTGTAAAGATTATATACGTGTGGGAAGTATATTGACAATTGGAGTTGTGATTTTTAATCTTCTGTATAAAGTAGGATAGGAAGTAATTTTTTTCCTATTTCTGTATTTCTTTTGGATAAGAAGTTATGTTATCTCAATATTATTAATGGATCTGTTTTTTTTGTTTTATTCCCAATATTTTTTTGGTGAAACAATTTGAAGTTTAACATAAAACCTGGAAACAGACCATTTGTTACAAAACCTAAAACAACTTCTTGAAGCATATTACAATTCAAAACACAGTTTGAAACTTAACACAAAATTTGGAAACAACTTTATAAACCCGAAGCAACTTGAAGCATCACCTAGTATGACAATTCCGAACTTGACCCACAAAACCTGAAACATATCACAATTCAGAACACAGTTTGAAGCTTAACACAAAACTTGGAAACAATTTTATAAACCTGAAGAAACTTGAAACATCACCTAGTATGACAATTCAGAACTTGACCCACAAAACCTAAAGCATATCACCTAACACAAAATAGCACAAGCACACAACCTGATTTTAGCACATACTTTGGGACAACAATCTAATTTCGCAACTAATCCAGAATAACATTTCATATTTCTGAAGTTAAATACATAAACATTTAAAGTTTGGCACATACTACATCAACATAAAAACTTCACAACTAGAGATACTACATCATTACAATTTCACAAATATATATATATATATATATATATATATCATAACAATGATCCACTGCATTGTTCAAGTTTATAGTTTCCACTGCATTGTTCAAGTTTACAACACATTTGAACTTTACAACTCTTGTGTTCTAGTCCAGGATGAAGGAGGCTGGGATGCTTCTGATGCAGGTTGGCTTCGGATCTGCTGAGATGAAGATGGTTGGGATGCTTGTGATGCATTTGAGGTGCATAATTTTTTGTTATGTCCAGCTTGCTTACAAAGAGTGTATTTGATGATGGTTTCAACCCTAGAAAGTGTGTGGGACATCAATGGCCTCCCTTCTCCTTTTTGTTGATGGCCTTCATACTTTTCTTTTGTAGTTTGGGGGTAACGAACTTGGGACTTGACATTTGTCCTAAACATTGGACCCATTACAGGGATAAACAATAGGCGCATAACACTCCGCATAACAGGCTGCACTGTAACAACTAGAGACAAATTTTTTTGATTTTTCTCTACAAATAAAGATGCAACTAATAGCATGGGCACCGAGAATGTCAAATAATTCCCAAACCCTACAAGTGCAAGTCCTATTGTCCAAATCTACAATAAATTTGTTGAAAAAGGATGTCACTTCATATATCCCACCCCCTGCTAAAATTGGAAACCAATGTCTATTTAGCCACTTCTATTTTTCTAATTTCCTTTGAATGGCAGGACAAATATCACCATTGAAAGTTGATATCTTAGCTCTATTCTCAGAGAACTTGGACATCAACCCACACCTAATAACCTCTAACAAGCTGATAACAAGCATCTCTATTGCATCTAAAATTTTAGAATTGAAAGATTCACAAACATTGTTTATCAGTAGATTACACTTACTATATCCTGAAAATGCAGATCGTGACCATGCTTCGGTATGCTTCTCCTTCAGCCAAGCATAGGCAGCAACATCTGAAGTCTCAATCTCCCTCATTACTCGAATGAATTCAACCTCATATGTAACCCTACAAGCAGCATATAATATATTTTTCAACTCCAAGTCCTTGAACTTCTTGTGTAGATTATTATAGAGATGTCGAGCACATATTCTATGTTCGGAATGTGGAGACAAGGCAGAAATAGCATTAATTAATCCCTGCACACAAAAAGAATGTGGAGACAATGCATGTTAATACAATTCCATTACATTCTGATGATTAAAAAATAATAGTTTCTTATATACCTTCTGTTGATCCGACATGAATGTCCATTTTCTATCATATCCAATGTCCCCAAATAAATGATCAAGAAACCACATCCAGGAATTTGTCTCATCCAACTCGACAATTGCAAAAGCTAAAGGAAATATTCTATCATTTGGGTCTTTTTCCACTGCAACAAGCAACTGCCCTCCATATCTACTTTTCAGAAAACAACCATCCAATCCTATAAATGGCCTACAAGAAGCCACAAATCCCCTCTTACAAGCCTCCAGACAGATGTACAATCTTTTGAATATTGGAATTAGGAGATATTGGATGGATAAGGGATGGTCTTCACCTTCGGGTAAAAAACTTTCTATTTTACAAGTACTTCCCTTATTCGTTCTCAAAATCTCTTCAAAATATGGTCTTAATAGGAAGAACTGCTCTTTGTCCTTACCTGCAGCAAGCTCTTTAGCCATGACTCTTGCTCTCCACACCTTCATTCTTCCACAACTGACCATAAACTTTTCTTTAACCTTTTGTTGTAGAGTACGCACCTTGATTTTAAGATCATTTTGGACACTTTTGACCAATTTCTTTGCAAGTCACTTTGCTGTTGCATGTTTGTTATTCCAAGATCTTGCACAGTTGTGCTGAGCCTTATATGTCACTACAATTGCTGTCTTCTCATGACCATCAAGTTTTTTGGCATAAATCAGCCATTCACATCCCTCAACACATATAACTCTAACTCTCCCTTTGTCATTTTTCACAAATCTGAGGTTTCTTCCATTGTATACAGCATAATCTTTCAATACTTCTTTAAAAAATGTCAAACTTTCAAAAATATGCCCTTGTTTGAATTCAATAAATCTAGGGTTGTAATCTGTCTTGAACTCTTCATATCTATAATTTTTTTTTGACTCAGCCCCTTCATCTTCTCTCTCATTCTCTCTCACCGTATACTCTAAATCCTCCTCCTCATCTGCCTCCTCCCAATCACTAAATATATTTTTGAAGTTTAACTATTCTTCAGAGTCTACAATGCCCTCTTCATAACCTGCATTGGGCTCTTCACTTTCTAAAGGATCATCACTACACATTTCCTCCTCCTCCTCCTCCTCCCTTTCTTACCGTGGACCATCATCATCATCACTATCACTACTCACCAAAATCTGAGTACTAAAGCCCTCACTTCTCCCACTATCTTCATCAATTTCATTAAATAAGTCAGTATCATTCTCTAATATACAAGCGTCATCAATACCATGTTTTATATAAAAATCAACATTCTCATCTTTTTCCCTTTCATCCAAATAATGTAACAATACTGAATCAGTTAATATTGGACTGAAACCACCTCCAGACAAAGGTATCCATGACCTTACACAGTTTTTATAACCTAATTCAGCTACCAGATGCCCTAATTCAAATACTGACATCATATCCCTATCACAATTATCAAAGTATGTTAAATCCCCACCTTCGTAACTATTTGTTCCTATAAATTTACCACCATGATGGAATGCAGCTGTGAATTTGGAAGAATCCATATATCTGAGGAAAGAAAGAAATTTAAAAAATGCAGAGACAGATTCAAATTAAAACCCTAAATTATTTACACTAATAAATAAACCCCTAATTAAACCCCTTAATTAAAACCCTATTTTTTTCCAAATTAAAACTCTAAATTATTTCGAACCCTAATTTTCACCCCAATTAAAACCCTAATTAAGAACACAGATTTTTCCCCAATTTAAACACTAATTGAAACCCTAAATTATTTCGAACCCTAATTTTCACCCTAATTAAAACCCTAAATTTTTCCCAATTTAGACCCTAATTGAAACCATAAATTATTTCAAACCCTAATTTACACCCCAATTAAAACCCTAATTCTACGGGTCTTCTAACGATATAAGGAAAATTATCAATTTTATTACATATAAAACCTTAATTTAAAACCCTAGTTTTTTACTAGAAATCCAAAATTTTTTCAAACCCTAATTTTATCGAACAATAACAATAAATAGTAACACTTCAAATTACAGTAATAATAAATCGAAAGTTAGATTTCATACCTTAATAGGACCCCACATTGAGGAAACAACTTCAATTGTTGACGGTGACGAATCTGGGACCACAAGCCTAAATGGAATTTGTCGAGACTCCCAAGTTCGACTATCGCTTTCTCTTTCAAACAACTTTACCCCACTAAATCTCGTTTGAACACTCTCTTTCAACACTTTTTAGATCGATTTCTCTTCTGTCTCTCTCGGTTTATCTCTCTCTCTCTCCTTCTTAGTTCAATCGTCATTTCATTTTTTTGGGTTTTGTTATTAACTTCTCAACTCCCACCGCATCGAACTAATTGTCTGACTTGTCATGCCACGTCAGCAATTGTTTGACGTGGCAATCAATTTTGGGTGGCATGCTGGCGTGTCATTGGACATATCAGCAATCTCTCTCTACGTTGGAAGCCATGTCAGATACAACTAATCCACCTCAGATGCCAACTCATCATTAGTGACAGAAGAACTAATGACGTGATGATTTTTGAAGTGTAGGAACTAATTCGTTGCATTTTAAAGGTCAAGGACTGATATATGAATTTGCTGTAAAGTTCAGGGACTTGTCAAGTAATTTCCTCTAAGAAAAAACTAAGATCCCACTTAGTTATTCATAATTATCAACTGTTATACTTAAATAAATATAGTCCATAAAAAGGGAAAAAAATCAGAGAATTTACATCAATTAGATTAATTTTGAGAGTCAAATATGCTAATTTAGTTCTCTTCACCGCTTAATTCCATCATACTCTCTCTGTCAAACCATAAAGTTTGACAAAGCACAGGCACACACAAAGATTTTATTTTCAAATTTTAACTTATTTGTAGGTCTTGCTTGAAATTAAATTAAAAAAATAAATAATATATTTCAAAAGAATATTGAGATCTATAGATCAATTTAACAATCGCAATAAGAATTTGAAATTCTATCGCTTTAAGGTAACATTACCAACGATGCTCATATCCATACACGTGAAAATTTTCTTTATTTTAGTTGGATTCTTTAATTTATTATGTTTTAAAATAAATTTGGATTGAATTTTTAATTCATTTTATTTGAAATTTAAGAGAAAGTATGAAACTCAATTGAATTTCATTATTTAAAATTTAATTCCAAAATTATTATCTAATAATATTTATTAAAAGTCATATAGAACCACACATTCATGTAAAGTTTACTTTAAAATTCATTCTTTTTTATGGAATTACAAATTTTCTTTTCTTTTTATATGGTATTAGAGTTGAACTCTTTTTTACGACATCCAAACAATTGAAATTAAAATTAGAATTAAATTCCACAAAATTTACGAAATTTTATTTGGGTTTCTTCCATTTCCAATTCGAAGTTTCATAACACCAATTCTTTCAGTTTTAAAATTTCTTTCCAAATAATTAATAAGAATTAATTTTTTTTTTATAAAGAATTAGAATTATTACAGCACCAATAAAAATTTTATATTAAAAATTTATTTAATATTAGTTAAAATAAAAAAATATGTATAAATATTTTAGATAGGTGTAGTTTTTCCAAAAGTGGATAAAAGCCATCTGCGCAATTTGTTGCTGATGACAAGAAAAACAATGAAAAATATTAAGGTTCAATATTTTTCTAAAAAATTTTAAATTAAGAAAATAAACTTATTTAGGTAGAATTTATAGAACTCCAACTTCCCTCGACTTGTGTTCATTTATTTCTATTTTTTTTATTCTGCTCTTAATATTTTTTAAATAAAAGGAATTTAAAAAAAAATAAATTTTACAGATAAAAATCAGAATTTTCAATAAAAAAGATATAAATTATCATTAATTTGATATTTTCTTCATTTAAAAAAAAATCCACTGAATTTTAACTAACTATATTTCAACTTTCAAAACAGACCTTAATCTTTGAAAAATAAACTCATGAAATACTAAAAAAGTTTCTTTCAATAACACTTTCATATATAATTATCCACAAAATTCACATACTTGATTTTAGAAAATGCAATAAACTAACAACAATAACTTGGAAGCTGGATGAGCATACATGGTTAGTTTGAGTTCATATTAGTTAAAATTATAAGAAAATAATTAATAGACTGAAATTATATGTAATACAATATCTATTTAAAATTTACCCAAATACGATATTTAAGAATTAAACATAGTAATTTAACATAATATTCTTCTTCAAAATTGACACAAAGGTGAATGGGATCACATTCACTACTATTTAAATACATAAGACTAGTGATCGTGCCCTCGTATGGGAACAGTGAAAGATAAAACATATATAACTGATTTGGTGAATTCGAATTTTATAAATGAAAAAAATTATAATGAGAGAATTCTTTCTTATAAAATCTAGTAAGTCAAATTTAATTAATTAAAAAATAATTTTAAATATTGATCGACTAAGAAAAAAACTTATATTTATTCCTTGGAAATTGGATCAGGCGATTCCCTCTCCCCGTGTACATTTTCTTCCAATCCAACTCAACAACTCTCTCTCCCACTCTCTCTTTCCCCTCCCACTTCATCTTTTCCTCTTTTCTCCTCCCCCCTCCACCGGTACACGTCGTCTTCTTCCTTCCTCCACCACCGCCAACACACACACCGGATGTATTCAAGTTGAGTTGATTTTAAATATTTTTATACTCGAACTCGAACTCGATCTTTTTTACTCGACTCGAATTCGATGAGTAGTATATAACAAGAGCTCGAACTCAACTTAATTATATAATAAAATATTCAAACTTGATTCGAACTCGACTCGAAAACTCGATTATTATATAATATATTAATATATTAATATATTTTATTTTATTTTATTTTTTATATTATAATTATATATAAATATATATAATATATATTAATATATGTAATCGAGTTACTCGTCGACTTTTCAAGTTTAAAATTATACTACTCGAACTCGACTCGATACATGATAAACTCGACTTAAACTCGAGTCGAGTCAAACCGTTGACTGAACTGCTCGAACTCGACTCGATCCATGTAATAACCCTATCAGTATCCCTCTCTTGCCGCCATCAAACTACACCCAAATCACCACATTTTCTTTTCTCAATCCCCTGATCAAGAACTACCATAGCCAATTTAAATTTGAGTGGCTCCTCGTCAATAATTAAAAACTCTGATTTTCCTCCACCACCGTCAATGATAAGTTAGAGTTTTTTATAATTAATATTATTGGAGAATTTTATTTTTTAGTTTTATTAATGATAAAAAACTGATCAATATTAAAAAACTCTAATTTGTGATAATATTAATTATAAAATAGATATTATCATAAATTACAATTCTTTATCAAAAATTTTATGACAGATTGAGATTTTTATCATTGATAACTTCTCTTTATTATTAAATTTATTTATTATTATGATACTGTATCTTAAAAAATATAGGTTCCTAAAGGAGAGAGTTGGTGACTGAGAAAAAATATACGTATATCTTTATTTAATATGAGAACCGGCGATTTTCACTTAAATATGATTGACTAGATTAGACCGGGTCAACATTGACTTTAATTTAAACCCAGAATGAGAATCCAAGGTTGTTGGGTCTATCCACAAGACTACCTAAATTTTCTTTTGGTCATTTGATTTAATTTATATTTTGGATGGTTCTAAGAATTAGAGTACGACAAAATTATGGTTGTTGAAAATGATTGTTTTAAACTTTAATATGAGATTTATACATAAATAATTGAACTTTAGATATGTTGAAAAATATTATCATACGTTTAGTCGTGAAAAATAAGAATATTTTTTAAAAAACATTTTCTAAAAAAATGAAATTATATTAAAATGTTTTATTTTTTAATTTTTAAAAATAAATATTAGAAAATGTCATTTTCTGATTTATAAAAAAATAGAAAACAGTTTTAGAATGTTTTCTACTATTTTTATTATAAATAAAATTCGTATTTTTTGAAATTTTCTAAATTTTCTACTCTTTTTTTTTAAGATAGAAAATATGAAATAATTAGATATGAAAAATAAAAAAATATTTTCCATAACCAAATACATCCTTTATATTGGTATAAATCTAGCGACGTCGCCCACATGAACACCATTAACGTTTATTTAATCACCTATTATCAAGAAAAATAAGAGAAAAATAAAGTTTCCAAACCTTTCAATAAAAAAATAAATTAAATAAATAAATAAATATTAATTAAATAGATTATATCTTAAATAAATAAAAAATAAATTAAATAAATCAAATTTTATTTAATAATTTCTGTTAACATATTTTATTTAATTTATAATTAAATATTTACTTAAATTTAATTAAAAATTAAAAATTAATCAATATATGTTGATATAAATTGTTAAGGAAAATTGAATTCCTATAATTCATCATTTATTTAAAGTATTTATAATTATAGTTAAGTTCTTTTTTTTAATGATATTCATCAAAACACTTCATAATCTTATTTTACATTATAAAATAATCTAAATGTACGCATCAAAAATTAATTATTTTAACCTTATTCACTAAAAATTATTTTTTTCAAAGGTACCTCTTAATTAGGACGTTTATCATATTAATTAAAGTAATTAACATCGCAAGAAAAGAAAAACCAAAAAAAAAAAAAAAATGTGGGAGGAAAAATTAAATTAAGGTTAAACCGGCCGGCTTCAAGGCCACGACCTCGGAAAATTTGACTAATCATCCACTGCACAACGGCTACATAACGCAGGCGGTTTTCTCGCTACCCTTTCTAATTCTTTCCGCGTCTCTCTCTCTCTCTCCTCTCTTTTGCTCCGGGAAGATGCGGAGATTGTTCGCGTCGAGGTCTCTAACGGCTACTTTGTTCAGAAAAGAGAGACAGCGTCTCGCGTTTTCAACATTTTTACTCTTCGACGACACTCAGATACAAGTCAATCTCTCTCTCTCTCTCTTTCTCCCTCTCCACCTAGATTCTTGTCTGTTTCTTGTGAACCGATCAATAAAACAGCTATTAATATCGGTTTAATTGGATTGATTGATCCCAGTACCTTCAATCCTATTCAATTTGTTCTTTATCTTTAGGGTTTGGTTTCAGACGTCAAGATTTGTGGGCTAAAGATTAGAAAACTTAATATTTGATGTAAATTTTGGCAATTTGGGATTAATCTTGTGAACCGTATTTCATGATCTGTTGATTGGAAACTTGGTTTATAGACATGTGCCACGTATTGATTGTCGATCATTGTCTGGAAATTGTTGATCGTTAGGGTTAATGTTAATATTTCTTTTTCCTCACCTGTTGACATGGATTTCTTTTGGTTTCTTGTGGAATTACTCACAGTTCAAAGAAGTGTGGCACAATTTGCACAAGAAAATATCGCCCCTCATGCAGCAAAAATAGACCAAACAAATTACTTCCCCAAGGTTGTCATCTCATTTTATTTCTGGCGTAGTGCCTAAACCATTTTCCCCTCTTTTGTTTAAAAGTTTAAAACATAACTTGTTCCGTTTTCAGCAGGTTAATTTATGGAAACTCATGGGGGATTTCAATCTCCTTGGAATAACGGCACCAGGTATGATAGATATCTTTTTGGCATCAGGTCTTAAATTTCCCTCTTGCCTTTCCTCTTTTTCCATTTGAAGTCTGCACAGTTGCACTTTTGCATCCAACTAGAACCAAGCTCACATATGTTTAGGAGTACCACATTTCTAATGAATGATGATGCTTTTTATGCACCGCCCTTCAAGGAAATATAACTATACTTATTTGGAAAATTTAATATATTTCTGATGGTACCCAACTTAACAAGTTTCCATAATCATTCATGGTTATCTAATAAAGAAGACAATCACCACCAAGTTCAAAATTTTTCATATTTCTGTAGGATTCTAATTCTCGTGGACTCTCAAGAAAGAAAGAAATCTTTCTAAAATTTTAAACTTTCCTTAATTTTAAGAATATCTAAATCTTTCAGAAGTCTTTAAATATAATTCTTATCATTTCAAAAGATTTCAGATAAAAGGAAATTAGAGTTTTCTACACCCCTTGGAAGACTACAAATATAAAGTATAGGCAACTCTAAGAGGGGACTCAGTTTTGACACATGAGAGAGACAATTCTATACACCATTCGGAAGGGATTTCATACCCAATTCTATACACCATCTAGAGAGAGTTTTATATAGAATTCTACATATTATCAAAGATATGGATTCGTAGCCAAGTCTATATCACCACAAAGGTTTCTCTCTTGATCGAGATCTGAGCTACTTACTGGCACTGATCAAATTGTATATATACATACAGTGATAACATAGAGTTATATTCTCTTGACTCTCTCAGTTTTTTTTTTTTTTTTTTTTTTTTTTTTTTTTTAATTTCATTATTACTCTTTCTGACTTGAGTGTCGGAGTCCTCCCGCTGGATCAGTCTCGGTGGAGTCTTTTGCAGGTTTTCCTTCGATGAAGACGTGAGGAACTATCACAACCATCCCCGTTCGAGTCGGAAGAGCAATTATCTATGGAGCAAAAATCGATTCCAACAGATTGACGCTATCCGTGGGAAACAACTGGCTGATAAGCCAAACGAACTTCGCACTCCGTTTCGTTTCGTCTCTCCTATCGTGATGATTCCACCATCCATGCGTGATATTGGGCAAAACTGCCCTTGCAACGAGACCCCCAGCTACCTTACTGCCCATCCTCCGGACAGCTCTTGGCATTAGAATGCTCGAATACGATTTGGATACATTGATTTGACCATGTCAACCGCGTAACAATTGGAAGCAACTTTCAGCTGGTAATGACGTAGTTGGGGGTACCCCTTCATTAGACAACTCTCTCGATATAACGATCAATGTGTCGTCAATAATAGATTTATCTCTCCAAATGGGTCTGCGTCGCTCAGTCCTTCCAAGCAGAGTAGCAGAGTCTATCGTTAGGGATCTATTTTCCCAAACGGGCCAGCGTCGCCCAGTCCTTCCGAACGAAAGCCATCGTTATGGATATATCTCCCCGAACGGGCTAGCATTATCTGGTCCTTCAAACGGAGTCTATCGTTAAGGATATATTTTCCCGAATGGGTCAGCGTCACCCGATCCTCCTGAACGGAGTCTATTGTCAGGGATTTATCTCCCCAAACGGGCAAACATCACCCAACCTATCGAACGAACGAGTCCTCCTGAACGGGATTTATCGTTAGGGATTTATCTCACCGAACGGATAAATATCGCCCAATCTATCGAACAAATGAGTCCTCCCAAACGAAATCTATCGTTAAGGATTTATCTTTTCGAACGGGCAAACATCGCCCAATCCATTGAACGCACGAGTCCTCCCGAACGGAGTCTATAATTAGGGATTTATCTCCTTAAACGGGCAAATATCGCTTAACCTATCGAACGAACGAGTTCTCTCGAATAGAGTTTATTGTTAGAGATTCATCTCTCCAAAATGGCAAACATCGCCCAGTCTATCGAACGAATAAGTCCTCTTCAACAGAGCTTATCGTTAGGAATGTATCTTCCCAATTGACAAATCTAGTCCACTCTTTCAATTGAAATCTCTCAATCGAATTCTCTCGTATATAACTCCCAGCCGAATACATATGACTTACGCTTGTAACCATACAACTCACATGAGTTCCGCATCTACTTTCTCTCGGTTTTCTATTTAAGGCCTCGGTGACTCGAACGGGATTCAACTCTCTCCCTCGGTATTTTGTATTACATGAGGTCTCGACATCCGAATGAGATCTAACTCCCTTTCTCGGTTTATGGGCTCCGACCTCCGGATGGGATGCAACTCTTTTTCTCTTGATTTTCTATTTAAAATGGCTATTACTGAATTGGATGACATTCAGCTCGATTTCTTTCAAAATCGTATCACACCAGTTGCAATGTTGCTCCAGTATATTCTCTTGGCTCCAACGCTTAATCCCACCTCGGCTACAATGCCTTTGACAAGAAGCCAATATTCGCGAATGCAAAGTCTGGTCCTATTCTCTCTCGCATCGGTCTCTAGCTTCTTGCACTCACTGAGAGTTACGTCATTTTGTCGGAACACAGACTCCAAGTCAGTCTTCGAATCGTCTACTTTTGCTTTTCTTAACACAAACATTCTACACTCCCAGCCATTGCTCGATTGAACTCTTGGTCACACGACCCCCTGACCTCTCGACCTTTTAATCTCTTAACTTCTCGAACATTTAACCTCTCGATCTGTCAATTGACTTCTAACAGATCACTCGATTTACTCTTGGCAAAATAAGTAATCTTGTTCTTATGTCTCCTGATTGTTGCCCCTCTCCATTAATCACTTGCTCGACTCTCAATATCGTCTAAAATTTTGATGGTTCACGGCCCAAACGGCTTGGAAAACTTTTCGCCACTAGGTTCATAGCTCACTAAGTCCACAACTTATCGGGGGAGCCTCTCGGTGATTCTATCTCTCGGTCCTATGTTTTCTCCCGATCACCTGATCTGCGGATCACTTGACCTATTGGTCTTCCAATCTTTTGATTGTTCGACCTATCAGTCTCGTAATTTCTCGATCGTTTGACCTGTGGGCTTCGCAATCTTTCAATCATTTGATCTGAAGGTGTCCCAATCTCTCGATCGTTCGACCTATGGGTCTCGCAATCTCTCGATCGTTCGACTTGTGGGTTTCGCAATCTCTCGATCGTTCGACCTGTCGGTCTCCCAATCTCTCGATCATTTGACCTGTTGATCTCGCAATCTCTCGATTATTCGACCTATGGGTCTCACAATCGTTCGATCTATTGGTTTTCCAATCTCTCGATTATTCAACATATCGATCTCCCAATCTCTCGGTCGTTCGACCTATCAATCTCGCAATCTCTCGGTTGTTCGACTTGTGGGTCTCGCAATCTCTCGATCATTCGACCTGTCGATCTCCCAATCTACTGATCGTTCGACTTATCGGTCTCGCAATCTCTAGATTCTTCGACCTGTCGGTCTTCCAATCTCTCAATCGTTTGACTTGTCAGTTTTTCAATCACTCAAATCATTCGATTTATTGGTCACCTGACCTCTTTTTCTCTTGATCTGTCGGTCTCTTGACCTCTCGGTCTCCCGAGAGGCCTCTTCCGATCCACTCTACTTCTAATACTATTTTTTCAAAATATTATTAGGAGTGAAGATAAATGATGGTACCCTGCTTAACAGGTTTTCATAATCGTTCATGGTTATCCAATAAGAAAGTCAATCACCACCAAGTTCATACCTTTCCATATTCCTGTTGGATTCTAATTTTCGTGGACTCTTAAGAAGGAAGGAAATTTTTTTAAAATTTTAAACTTTTCTTAATTTCAAGTAAGTTTAAATATTTTAGAAATCTTTGACTACAATCTCCACCATTTCAAAGGATCTCAAACAAAAGGAAACAGAGTTTTCTATACCCCTTAGAAGGCTATAAATGCAGAGCATAGACAACATTTAAATGGGACTCAGTTTTGACACACAACAGAGAGACATTTCTATCCACCATTCAGAGGGGGTTTCATATAAAATTCTACATATTGTCAGAGATATGGTTTCGTAGCCAAGTCTATATCACCACAAAGGTTTCTCTATTGATGACGATCCGACCAACTCACCGACACCGATCAAACTGTACATATATACACAGGGATAACATAGAGTTATATTCTCTCAGCTCTCTCAGTCTTTTCTTTATTTCATTATCACTATGTCATACTTGAGCGTCGGAGTCCTCAGTCCTGTCAGCTCCAGTGGGGTCTTTTGCAGGTTTTCCTTCAATGAAGACTCGAGGACCTATCACAACCATCCCCGTTCGAGTCGGAAGAGTGATTATCTGTGGAGCAAAAATCGACTCCAATAATTCCAATTAACTGTTGATAAACCAGCCTACTGAATGTGTCCCTCTTTTAAAAAATAGGCCTATCATAATGGGCGGTATTTTATGTTTGGCTTCAAAGAGATGGATGCTCCCTCTCCCTTCTCTTTATGTATTCATATATACATATATATTTTTATACTGTGACACAAATATTGAGAGTGCGGTTCGTTATCCATATCAATTTCCTAATCTTGGTATTTATCTTCGATGTGTAATCCATGTTAAACACTTTAATGGTATTTTTTCCCTCTTCTATTGATAAGGCTCACTATAAGGATGTTGTCTAGTTCCTTCCTGTAGAGTCAATTTAAATATGTTTACTGCCCTTTTAGTTTCTACCAAACTCTAATGTGATCCTACTGCAGAGGAATATGGAGGACTTGGCATCGGTTATTTATATCATTGCATAGCTATGGAGGAAATTAGCCGTGCTTCTGGCTCAGTTGGCTTATCTTATGGTGCTCATTCTAACCTCTGCATTAATCAATTGGTAATTTGAGAAACTCAGTATAAGATATTTATACCATTTGCATGGTCTGACAAGCTTTAATATGGTTATGATGATCTGAAGGTGAGAAATGGAAGCCCTGCTCAAAAGGAAAAGTACTTGCCAAAGGTTTGCTGCGTTTAATGGTTTCTATTTCTCTTGTTTCCTGCTTTGTCACTGTCAATTTCTGTACTGGTGCTATCTTTATTTCATGACTTTTCTTTGGTTACTAAAGTGTTTCTAGTGTTTCTTATGCTTGCAGCTATGCATCACTTGTCTGGTTAACATTCCAGTGTTTATAAATAAAACAGAAAAATATAGATATTGATGATTTATTTCAGTTTGAGCTCCCATTCCTTTTAAACTCATGTACAAAAGCACTATGTTATGTAGCCCCTTTTTTGGTGATATCAACTGGATAGTCTTAATCTACATTTGATAATTAACCAAGCACTTTCTGGCTTGTGAAGCTAATCAGTGGGGAGCACGTTGGAGCTCTTGCAATGAGTGAACCAAATGGTAATTTATCTGACATGCTGCATGGTTTTCATCTTGTCTTCATGAACATCATAGGCCTTGTGACTTTCTGAAGTTCATCAGATTAACTTCTTTTACATTTATTTTATTATGGTCTAATAAAGTCTTTTGTACATCATCAGCTGGATCTGATGTTGTTAGCATGAAATGCAAAGCCGGTCGTGTGGATGGGGGTTATATCATAAATGGGAACAAGATGTGGTGCACCAATGGTCCTGTGGCTCAGACACTGGTACTTTTATCTTATGAGAATTTCTTTTGTAAAATTATGTCTGATTCTGTAACAGCCTTGCACCCACCATTTTTCTTTTCCTTATCCTATCTTGAAAACCCCAATGCTGGTCATCTCATCTAAGGCCTTCTAATAGCTGATCTTGTTGGTTTTTTGTATCTGCAGCTTATTTAGAAATTGGTTGACGACAAACATATTTACATTATTGTCCTTCCCGTACTGTGTAATCAGCTAATAACTGGGGAAATCTTCTATGCTTTAGTGTTCATTTTATACCTATTCTGTGTTAACCAGCACAATGTCCCATTTTTGTTCTGGCCATATTACTTGAATCTGTACCTGATAAGTTAATCTGAATCAGATTGTCTATGCAAAGTCAGATGTTGCAGCTCATTCAAAAGGAATCACTGCATTTATTATTGAAAAGGACATGCTTGGGTATGGACCCGATGCTGGCTATGCTTTCCTTGTTCCCTTCTTTTTTTTTTTTTGGTATGTTGATTGGGGGGGATACATCTATCTCTGTGGAACTTCTATTGAAAGTGCCTTCTCCTGATGCAATTCTCAATGGAGAAAATAAGAACAAGACAACTTCTGACAGCACATTGTGTAGAAGTCATTTTGAATTGAGATGAGAGTGGGAAATATTTGTGTTAAGAGAACGACTGTTTTCATAAATTGTAACTAATTATATAGCCTGTTTCAATGAGATACAGCAGTTTCAGTTTATCATTTGCTTATGGATTGTTGGTGATCATGCAGATTCAGCACAGCCCAGAAATTAGATAAGCTTGGAATGCGAGGATCTGACACGTATGTTTACTTTTCAATCCTTTTCAGTTCAAGCTTTGGAACCAGTTATTACTCTCCTATTATGTCAATGTCTGTCTAACAGCAGTACTATGCACTACTTTTCAGTTCTGAGCTAGTCTTTGAGAACTGCTTTGTCCAGATTGAAATGTTCTCGGACAGGAAGGAAAAGGTACTTTATGCCTTTTTTCCCCTTCTATCTGAGGTATTTTACTAAAAGATCATACATAATGGCATTGTCACCATCTTTACAGTGGTTAACAGATCGTTGCTTCATTACAACTTGGTTCTTTCTAGTTTTAGTGGTGAGAAAGTTGTTAGAATTGCTAAATTAATGGCATAATCACTATCTGACCTTGTTTGGAAGAGCATGAAGGATCAACTGTGGTGTTGATGTAACCGTTGAATTGTCAAATCTAGTTTTAATTGTGGTAATTTCAGATATTACCTTGTTCAACATCTAAATTATAGTTCTGGTTGTTGCTCTTTGTTTCAGGAGTTTATGTCATGATGTCAGGGCTTGATTTGGAAAGGCTTGTTTTAGCAAGTGGGCCCCTTGGTCCCATGCTGGCCTGCCTTGATATTGTTCTTCCATATGTTCAGCAACGAGAGCAGTTTGGCCGACCAGTTGGGGAGTTTCAGTTTATACAGGTTTGTAAGTTGGGGAGGGGAGTCTGCAATGCCTATTTGATGCTTGTGTTTCTTCTGTGGTGCTGATAATGTTTGTTACAATTACAGGGAAAAGTTGCGGAAATGTACACATAACTACAATCATCAAGGTACATGACTGGCATCATAGGTGAAATTAGTTGTTTCCAAGGGCTAGTTTGGTTCGCGAAAGGGGAGAGGGAAGAGAAGGGAGAGATTTACTTCTCCTGATGGAAGTAAATATATTTCCTTCTTTTTTATTTGGTAGAAATAGAAGGGAAGGAAATGTGTGGTATTTTTTTTTTTTTGCTTGGTTGGAATGAAAAGTGGAAAAAAGTACCACCTTATTTTTTTAACTCGACTATTATAGCCTTATAAAATAATATTTTTTAATATTTTTTATCAGGTAATTTTTTTTTTCTAATTTAAAATAATTTTCTAAAAATATAATTTTTCTAAAAATAATTATTTAATTTATTTTTCTTATTTTTTACAAATTATTTTCATTATTACTTTATATTAAATAAAATTAGAATAGTAATGTAAAAAAATTAAAAACTCCATCATTAATGAAAAAAATAATTTATCCAATAAAATTGATGAAAAAAATTAAATTTTATTATTTTATATTAAATAAAATTGAAATAGAAAAAAATAATGGATAATTTCGTAAATATCAAAGAAGGATAAGATTAAATTTGTTCAAAAATTTCATTTCCTTCTCAATCCATCCACTTTGGGATGGAAACAAAATCATAAGGGGGAGAGATTAAGATTACATCCCAGATTTATTTCCCTTTCGTATTTCCTTGCCAAACGAATGAAAAGAGCCATTTCACTTCACTTTTACTCCCTCTCTCCTTTTCCTTCTACTTTACACTCCAACCAAACTTACTCCAAAACTGTATGGCTATGGCATCACTTAATTTTTCCTATTTGCAGGTCATATGTGTATTCTGTTGCAAGGGATTGCGACAATGGAAAAATTGACCCTAAGGTTCTCTTTCCCCGGTCCTACTCCCTTAATCTTTCGGTCCTAGTAGTCATAGACACCATACATATATCTCAATCACTGGAAATAGCATAATTTGCCTATTGATTAAGCTCCTTTTTTAAAAAAAATTTCTTATTCTAGTATTACTGATGCTCTGCATGTCTAAAAAGTTGAAGATAGTACTTTTATCTGTTCCAGGGGATATATCCATAGGCCCATCCATGATATCCATCGCCAAATTAGTGACTTGCTTGGCTGAAGTAATAATGGAACGATATTTTCCCCTTGCCCTTCTTCTCTTTATTAGGGGACTTTTTTCCTTTTTCATATTACAATAATGTCTGTTCTTCTTCTTTCGGACAAGAGTGTTTTCTACTTCTTTGAGCTCACACCTCTCAGATCTACAATGATTACAGCTTAGAAGAATTGAACATGGATTGGAGGGCAGTGCTTCATTACTTTTTTTGTCTTCTTTTTGTAATTTATTTTAAATGATCTTGAGGATCTCTACTTCTTTGAGCTCACACCTCTCAGATCTACAATGATTACAGCTTAGAAGAATTGAACATGGATTGGAGGGCAGTGCTTCATTAGTTTTTTTGTCTTCTTTTTGTAATTTATTTTAAATGATCTTGAGGATCTATCATCCTTTGGAGTCATTGTAGCTTCTTGAAGGGCGGATCTGGCGTAATAGTGAAGTCTCTCCATTGTGTTCTGGAGATCCGGGGTTCGAACCAGTCTCCTTACAAAAAAAGCAAGGAGAAGGCTGCCTATATATTCCATTTTCCAGAGCCCACAATGTGGGTGTTTCGGCACTGGGTACGGTAGTCATTGTAGCTTCTTATTCACCTCAAATATAATTTCTTTTTCTACAAAAAAGAAAATAATGTATGCTCCTAATTCTAATTTGTTGTGGTAACTTTCACATTACTAGATGGAAGTAAAATGAGCTAAGACATGTATGTTAACCTTATATCTTTCTGTTTTGTTAATAAAGTTAATTATCACAAGATACTTGCTTTGATCCTATAATAACTTGGTCGGATATCAATTTCAGGATTGTGCTGGGGTCATCCTTTGTGCTGCTGAAAGGGCAACCCAGGTTGCTCTGCAGGTACAATGATTCTGCTAGATGTGTTTCACATTTTCTTCAGTTCAGCCTTGTTATGGTTGCGGAATTTGGTTCCTTGGTATTTCATTTGCCTGTTCATTTATTTTGTTTGTGTCAGAATAGAATCAAACAAAAATATCATCTATAAATATTTTTGACTTAGGCATCAGAATCAATCAGTTGGTGCATAGTTAAAGAAATACTTTCTGCTACATCACTGTCTTCAAATAATCGGCCAGAGACTGATGGATTTTACCAGATCATACTTACACACTCAGCTCAACTTTCAGGCCATCCAGTGTTTAGGTGGCAATGGCTATGTAAATGAGTATCCAACGGGGAGGCTTCTCCGGGATGCCAAGTTATATGAAATTGGAGCAGGGACTAGTGAAATCCGAAGGATGATTATCGGCCGTGAGCTCTTTAAGGAATAGTGGACGAACTGCAACTTGTGCAGCTGATGGGTGGAGTGAAGAATCCATGCTTTCTGCGGCATTTGGATAACATTTGATGCTGCAACACGTTTTTGACCACCTTTAAAGGCATCTGATTTGCCCTTTATTGGTTACCAAGGCAGGGACGAAGCCACTAAGGGGCCAAAAAGGCCTTGGCTCTCTTTGGCGCCACACGATGTATAAGTCTCACCATGGTGGAATGTAAAAAACTAAAATGGTCAAGCTTATATTTAAACTCATCAATAATGATTTTTTTGGGCCGGGGGGGGGGGGGAATGCTACTCATAATGGTTTATTATTTCATATCTTTTATTAAAAATGTTGGCCATCTCATATTGCATATTCGAGGGAATTGCATGGCATTTGACAAATCTCAATTTGTCTTTAACTTATTTTTGTTTTGATTTATTTTAATTCTATTTTTCAGTAACATATATAAAGTTATGCAAGCAAAAATTAAAAAGAGATTTAAATCATTATAATATTGATAATTTTTTTGTATAAAAAATTATTTAATCTCAGTTTTACATATCTTCAACTTTACCAAACAGGAGTGTTGACAGAGATATGTCACTTATCATAAATTCTGATGCAAATTGCTACAAGTTGATCTTTCTTATAAAACCTAGCCGGGATTTACAAGTGGAGAATAGCATGGCTCATCCATCAGGTCCAGTTTGGTTCCAAACAATTCTAGTGCTCCAGAATTGAAAGAAGATAAAGAGGCACAGGTCTCTCCCTATATGGTGCGAAGAAGGTTAGATCCCTTGGCATTACCCACCTAACCTTAGTCCATGCTCATTTTGAAGCTACATTAATGTCTCATCATATGCATGCACATGTGAAGACAAAAAATATATAGGTGAAGCTCAGTCGGTAACAATACCATATGCATCCATATTTAGAAGTCCTCTTAAGGTTTCTACTTCCAACCTCATATTGCCAATAGTCTGGCTACTAACAAGCTTAAAAGAAAAAACATGGAAAATGGTTTAGATACCATTTTTCTAAAACAGCAGATTTCACATCCTAGCAACCGTTGGAGAAGAATCTGGCTGGCTCACAGATGATGACTTGGACACATCTACTGCGGCTGGTGCTTCTTCCAAACAGCTTTGAGTGTCATCACTTATCATTCCAGTAGTCATCTTCTCTACTTCTTCTTTTGTGTATAAGTGGATTTTGGACACCATATCACAAAACTCTCTGCACAAGTTGCAACTTGATTGATTAAGAATCCTCAAAACTCACCACAATAAACGATATGGACTGAAAAATAAAATAACAGAAGCTTTAAAGTGAAGATAGATACTTACGCCCATGGATAATCACCAACAACCATAATATCATTATCGCTATCCGTATACAAGATCTGCCATCCTTTGCTAGGATCACATAAAAGACCTTCCATATTGAATAGGCGCTCCAGTTCATCAACCAGGTCACCATAGCCATTCAGTTTCGAGAGATCAATGGCTCTTCCAACCAAACTGCCTTGCTTGTGAACCTTCACTCAATTTTAACCATCAATAGGTAAGATATCAAGAAATGGAAGCATTCAATCCAATTCTGTGTCAATTGCAGCTTACCTTAGTACAACTCCTCTTACCAGAAGTATGTGAGTTTGAACTTGTTGTTTCTCCAGCCAAAGAAAACCCAAATATTTTACATCCGTTTCCCATCCCTTTAGCAGTGCCCTCCTGAATTTTCATATCAGTCACAGAGTTTGGAAGAGCAGGCAGGTTTTCAGATGTTGCTTGTTCTTTCTGTATATTTGAGCTTCTAACTTCATCCCTTGCAATACCAGTATTGATGGATAAGTTATAAGGAATATTCTCTCTCGGGAAGGTTGAGGTATACGGGAGCATCACTGGGTTGTGTCTAGCTTTGCTAATGTCATGAAAAGGAAGATAAATATTTCGGACACCTTCAGAAGCTAGTGGGTAGAAGTTGGTCTTTGGGGTTTGATAAGCATTGAGAATATGGTAACCAATATTATTAGGTTTTCCCCAAGAACCAAGGTTGAAGTTTGCCTTTTCAGTCAGGGATCTCAAGGGGCATATTTCTTGACCTTGCAAGACTTTTGGGAATCGATTGGATTCTGAAAAGCCTGTGTAGGTGGTAGGCTGAGTTCTCAGAAAGTCGCTATTGTTAACCTTCTCTACTACTCGGCCTGCTGCCAGACTTTGATGTGCGGCATTATGCATCCCAAAATCTAGCGGACGGTTTACCTTATCGCCACCATAAAGGGGTGATACGAAACCAATTTTTTCTTGACCTTGCAAGACCTCAGAGGATCTTAAAGACTCCTCAAAGTCCAAAAACCTTCCCACTCCTACAAGGACAAAAACTATTAAAATTCTGGTTTAGCGAACCCACATAAATTACAACCTATAAGCATATAGTTTATACCATTAATGGGGTGGTCAGGTGGGTTTACTTGAACAGTTGTTCGCAGCTTCTTCATCCTTGGGGAAGACTGTATGCTTAAGGGCGGGAGAGAAACTGAAGGATCAATCTCCCATGGAGATACTCGTTCTTGGTGATCGCTTCCAATATCTTCATCCCATCTGACCTGTGAATAAGGCACTGGATGGTTAACACAGAGAACGTTAAAATGTAGTTTGATCGCAATAAATCATGGGAGAAAGTTTCCAAAATACGATTTGGAAGAATGATGTTCAGATTGCATATGAAAGATAAGTAAAATTAGTTGCACAGTGAGTTGTTTGAAGTCCTACTACTAAACATTTCCTGAGACAATTACAGATGATCAGAATAAAAGAATGGCATTATTTACAGTCCCTCTATGATATGTTAGGAGGGATAATAGCTACAGGAACTGAAATTTAGAAACCTGAAATCTTCCCCCTAGAGAACTATCAAATCTTCTAAACATGCAACTTGACACCTAAAGAAGATCTGCCTTCCTAAAGTAGCAGGCTTTTGGTTAGTTCTTGCTCAACTACAGATTGATCTTATCTAGGTGTTGGTGGAAGCAATGAATGATACTGTATGTTTCTCCTATAGGCATTAAAATATGAGCAAAATATATTTTTGAAAAGCAGTCCTTTCTTCTCTCTGTTTTCAGCCGTGTTGTCCATTGAGTAATTTAGCTACATCGAATGACAGTTTCCATGATCACACCGTGAGATAATACCTCTGACAAACAAGTCTATATTATTAATTATTGAAGCCTGTCACATTTAAAGTTCAAAGGTTTCCATGTTTCTTTGAGAAGACGCCAATAGGCTAATTTCAGAAAAAGGTTCAGATGCATGTCATACTCCTGAACTTTTCCATCATACAATAGTCAGAATATGGATGCGGTGGTTTAGTGACAGATATGTAAAGGAGCATACCATCAGACATCTCCATTTTGAATTAGGCCATCTATAAGGATCCATGTCACCCACAGCAGCCACTACCCCGCTGCACCTGCATCCAAGAGAAACACTCAATTCATCATATTCCGCAGGAAAATGGTAATAACCTATTGTACTTGATATATGACAGAAGTTTTTGATGATCAATGGAGTTCAAAAGACCTTCTTTCTGGAGAATCATCCATGTCAAATCTCAACTTGAATCTTGTACCAATAGGAATTGGATTGTTGATGCTCTTAGCATACTTCTGGTATGGAACAACAAACTCTGCATGACTGGCCCTGCATAAGTGTCCATGAATGTGAACGCTTGTCATATATTTATTCTATTCCTAAGTTTTTGGCAGAGTAAACATATACACAAATTCTCACAATCTAAATCATTTCAACTCACTCAAGAACTCCTTTTTTCAAACTAATTAGGGTTGATCACAAAAAATTACTTGATATTTTCTCCAAGATTAGTTTTTGCAGCAAAGAAAACCATAAAGAGCCTTGTATTTATTGAACATAAAGAAGCTATACATTGATAAGCTAGCTCCACGTCAAATTTTCTTTCCTGGATGAGTTAAGTGAGACCAATCTCTTGGGGTGGAATATGTTTGTTTGTTTTTTTATGTTTAATTTTCTTTTAATGGCTTCTCCAAAGTTTCATTACAAGAGTAGGTACTTGAAAAACTTTCAAAGAAAGGAAAATGGGATTTTATGTCTAAGAATTGATGTTTTTGAGTTGCCTCAGTAATACATAGAAACCTGGATTAATAAGCTTGAGAAACGGTGCGTAGGATAATTAAGAATTAGAAAAGGGTAGGAAAAAGAAATTGAGTAGGTGGGGTGAAGGAATCAGAGAGAATGGTTCTTAGAAGGACTTTCCTGGTTCCAAACAGTTAGTGGCTGAGAAGATCAGACCAAGTACTGAAGAAAATGGATAAAATGGTAAGTATGTTATTGAAAATTTTGTTCCAACAAAGAATGAAGAGCCGAAGAATGAACAGCCAAACGAACCTTCTTTGGGTTTTTTTTTTTTTTTTTATTATTATTATTATTCTCTTTTGCCAGTTGCTAACAAGAACAAGGCAAAAAGATACAGCATCTCTGATGCCATCAGTTCAACATCCAAAGCTTCTAAGTTCACCGCAGCAAACCTTTTCAGCTTTCAACACCCTGAATAACATCCTCTTGGCAGCATCTTGTGGGCAAAGCATGCATAGCAATGGTTCACTTCTAGTTGGAGGTTTTGTTTTCCTTCAAGAAATGGAAAAAGCATTGCTCCATTTATAGTTGCCTTTTATGTTTTTCTCATGTTCGAATGGTGGGATGGGACTATAACTATTCAGGCATATCATTTCTTTCCATATATTGACCTTTCTGTTATGACTTGGCCTTTACAAAGAAATATTCATGAATCAAGAATATATCTAATGTACTGAAAAGTCATGCTTGTAAGGTCCATATCAATCTAATCAATTTTGTCAAAACTCCTCATCTTATGCTTCCCATGTGATACAGGAATTGAAAAGAGAATGACATTTTACTAGGTTGGGAGGGAAAAAATGCTGCTGGATTTGAATTATCGTCAATGACTTGTCAATTTTGTCTGCAGGGAACTCTTCCTGTTTAGGCTTTGATAACTAAAGATATCAATCAGCAACAATTTGACAAGCATTTATGGAAGAGCAAGAAAATTACCTTGGGCTGTAGAAAACATGAAACATGCTCTTCGTTGATATAGCATTAGCTGCATGAGACAGGATGTTTGGATATGATTTTTGGTTGCCAATGATTGATTCTGGCAGACCATTTCTAGGCCGAGCAGCTCTCCTAATTCCCAATCTCAGGTCTCCATCTTCACCCCTGCATCAGTCATCGAAAAGGAATTGTGCAAGCTTCAGCAAAATGCACGGGACCATTTATAGGAGCAAAATCGAGAGACCGTATGTTTCGTAATTTCAAATATGCTTATAGAAATCAAAGCATGCTAGCTTTCTGGATAATCAGTAGCATGTTTTCATCTAAAGGATCATTTTTACTAGTGAAGGCAACAGGTTATAACAAAAAAGATTAAGCCATCTTGTATACCAAGTATAATTTAAATTACATGTACAGAAACCTTCAAATTCATTGGGAGTTGCCACATTGAGTAACATGAATTTGATTAATTTTACCTTAAAAAAAGCACTGCATCTCCAGAGACCAGATTCTTTTGGCTAACAAAAATACTCCAACCTGTTGTGAGGAGATGCCGCCTTGGCTGACCTGCAATTGAACAAGTTAATCTCAACAAAAGACCTATGACAAAATCAGAGTACAGCATTTCCTCATTACTACCTCTATATATGTGCCTAAACTTCCATTCCACTCCATGTAGGTCCTTGGCAACAAGCTCCTGAGAAGGCCTTTGCTGTTTATAGTCCTGAAAACAGAAGGTGCCTCAATTATGAGTATCCATCCCTTCTAAAATAAAGTTAGATAAACTACCTTAAAAATTCAAGGAATTTACTAAACTATCTTACCAATGGTGGGAAACAGTCTTCGGCAGCCCTACGAGGAACTGAGAATCCACCATGAGTGCTGGTATCAGAGGCTGTGAGTGTTTTGCAGAACATATGTGGAGTTGATTTTATGAGTGACCCTCCATCCCCTTCTTCATCCACCCCAATTCCCTCAACCCCTTTCCCCACTAAACTCAATTCTCCTAACTAAACAAACAATGCCCACTGGTGACAAACATCAAAAACTGAATTCGTCCAAATCATAATTCACAGTAAAAAACAATGAGGGCTTAGGAAATCATACCTCTGGCTTAGGAAGTAAAGTAACCTGGGTATAAACCTCATCATTCTCCCTGTTAGCCTGTTCCAAGACAAACATTATTAAGTAAAATATAAAAATCTGAATTTTGGTCTGGTAATATGACAAAAGACGCAAAAAAAGAATCAAACCGCAACAAAAAATTCAATCAATTCAAAAGAGGAAATTCCAAAAAAATCCAAACGCCCAAGTTACATACTAGCAATTGAACATTGACAACTCTGCAGAAGATCTGAGGTTGAAGGTCAAAAGTGGGCATCTCCAAAGTTGAAAAAGGAGTGGAAGAAGCAACTTGCTCGAGATGACCTTGTGGGAAGTAGACAACTACATTTCCTCTTTTGGGGAGAGAAGTTAGAGGACCAGCGCAAGCATGCCACAGCTCAAAATAAATTGAAGAAGAAACACGGGTTGCTGAGGAATTTGAAGAACATGAAGATGAAGATGAAGAAGATAGATGGCACGCACAATTAGCACCCTCTGCATTGCAGCAACACACATTCTTCTCCAAATCAATCACTGCATGGTTCAAATCAATTTCCATTAAAACCTCCGCTAATTGAAATTAATAATTTTCTTTTCAGTTTGGCTCAATAAGAGAAGCACAACAGCTAAAAGGGGAAATTCTAGAGAATTTGGAAAGTTATATGAAGCGGTCAAATCTTGGGAGCAATATATTGATCGTCAAAGGAAGAAAGGAAAGGGGGAAATTGAGAAGAAAACAAGAAGAAAGACATGTTTGGAAGGGGGGAGACGGGGGGCTAAAAGATGAGATAGAGAAGAAAAGAAGAGAGCGAGGGGGAGAGGGTGAGAGAATCAAATAATAACAAGAAATTCAAAGTATGATTCCTCCCCCATTTGCAGTTCTGAGAAGAGGAAGCAGAAGCAGCAGCAGACATAGACAATTGCATTGCATTGGAAGCACAGAAAACAAAAGCCAAATAAAGCCAATGTGGGTAGTGGGCTTTTGGACTTAGACTGTTAGAGAGAGAGAGAGAGAGAGAGAGAGAGTGTGTGTGTGTGTGGGTTCTGTACTGTCTTAACCTGTCCCCCCCACCCAACACAGTCTCTCTCTCTCTCTCTCTCTCTCTCTCTCTTCCCTTCTCCTTTGCTTTCTCTTTCCTTTTTCCCTTTGCTTTATCTTTTTCTTTTTAATTACTAATGTTTTCACTGTGCTGTGAGGCCCTCCACCAAGACAAAAGGGGAGTTTTCATTGAATGCAAACAAAATTCTAATTTATTATATTTCAAAAAAATCTGCTCATCTTTTTCTCGTACTCCTATAATATAACTATAATTTTAGAAACAAAGAATACCAAAAGCTGAATGTCCTCCACAAACTCACATTAAAAGAACACAAACCTCATTATTAATTTTTCTTAAATTTGTACGGAATACCCATTTAATAAACAAATTCATTTAGAATTCTCTTCCTTCAAAATTATACAAAAGAGGCATATCATACAGATGATAAAAGTAATCTTTTACAGTTATGTTTCATTCAATTGAGACTTGAAAGATCAGTTCGTACAGAGCGTGACACTGTGGTTTTCATTAAGATAGTGAGAGAGGGGGAGAGAGTTGTCAATTGTTGTTGGACCCCGTGGAGTTTGGCAGCAACCACTATAGTGGGCGAGGGCCTGTTATTTGTTTGTGTTGGATGAGGCGAGCGAGAGAGAGAGAGAGAGGGAGAGAGAGACTCAGTGACTCATACCTTCTCAGCTCAGCTCAGCGCAGTACCCTCTCTCTATCCCAAGTCTCATCACTCTGTACACTTACCATATACCCCACCCGCATTCCTCCCCATGTGCACCTCATGAACCAATTAGAGCTCGACAAAACTTTGATTACAATGATGTATGACAACATTTAAGGTTGACCCATCTTTCCTTTCCAAAACATTATGCTATTTTTCCTGTGCTTAGGTCACAAATGGCTCCCATCAAGTCCAGTTTACGCTTTAAGTGTTTTTTCTTTTAATTTAAATATTTCTCTAAGTTAAATTTTGTATAAATCTAAGTATAATATTCTTAATTGAGATAAATAATTTTTAATAAAAAATATAGAGTTAAAGGTTAATTCGAGTCAATTTTATTATAAAAGAAAATTAATTATTATAATAATAACAATCTTTTGTGTTAGAAGTTATGCTCCTTCTCAATTGAGTTAATCTCGGCTTTCACAAATATGAGTTACATCAATTTGGGTAGAATTTTATAAATAAACATTTTAAAATAAGGTCAAAACTTTGTATCCAACGAATGAATTAAACCATTAGTATAGAGCGTTTTATGATGAATAGTTCAGCTCACTTGCAATATTTTTAATATTTTGCTTTATAAAATAATAAATCACAGAAAATATTTATTGCATACAAATTTAAATTTGTCCTATAAATCAGACATTAAAGCTAAATAAAGAGAAAATAAAAGCATATAATTTGAAAGGAGGAGTGTTGGTAATTGGGGATGTGTATGGCACGCCAGAAGGAAGCGCGTGGAAGGAATGGTACATGACTTTTACGATGAAAGTGATACTCAAGGAGGGTGGCCCGCGCTTTCATCGCTGCTTTAATAGACCCCCATCACCACCACACCACCACCCCGACCACGACCACCACCACCACACCAAATGCACACATACACTCTTCTCTCACCTCGGGATGCCCGACTTATTTGGCCCCTTATTTGGTCTTATTTACAAATTTGTCCTTTCTCTTGCCGCATTGCAGACCGACTCATATCGCACAAGCATATTTTTCACAAAACCAAATGCTGACATCAGCTTCTCCCCTTCGTCCAATTGCACTTTCGAGCATGCAGACCTTCGCAGATATGCTTAAGCGTTAGCGTGAACCTGGCCAAGGGGCTGGTTCGGCCAGAATCAAACCGGCACCAGCCCGTTGCTTTCAGCTTCGGTCTAAATCGGAATCAGAACCAAAATGAAAAATTTAAGGGTATGCAAATTTTATTGGTAGAGAGTGGGATTCAAAGCAACTAAATTGATGAGAGAGAGTAGGGCGAACATGATCCGTTGACTTCTTCAAAAGTCCTCAACCATTAGCAAGTATGTTCGGATGGATAAAATTATTAGATTTTTTAATTAAATATTAGATTTAAAATTTAAAAATAAAAAATATATATATTACAGAGTTTTTTTTTAAATTGAATCTGATAACACTCAAATCATATTGATCAGAATATACTTTTAAATATTGATTATTTATATAATATATATTGATGGAACATGACAAGACATGACCCAAGACCCATTACGAAAAGGATCAAAATCTCACAATGGGCCCTTTAAATCGCAAATCAAAATCTCTTATTACTCTTCGGTCCTCTTAGTCCTCGATACTTAAACTTCTCGGGCACTTCACTTCTCGGTGGTGGATGCGTCTTACAACTATGATCCACTCGATTAATATGATAAATACTACTTAAGATAACCTATGAAGAAAACAAATTTTTAAGTAAATTCAAACTTTCAATACAAAGATGGAAATCTTTCTCATTCTCGGAACGATCTCTCAAAATAAAAAAATATGACTCAACAGGCACACTATAAGACAAGAAACTC
Organism: Dillenia turbinata; assembly: GCA_037126225.1. Lineage (NCBI taxonomy): Eukaryota > Viridiplantae > Streptophyta > Magnoliopsida > Dilleniales > Dilleniaceae > Dillenia > Dillenia turbinata. The sequence continues at coordinate 3,643,412 of JBAMMX010000007.1, forward strand.
CCATGATTATGGGATTTTCCCTAACCACCAAGAAGACAAATCTGTAAAAGGTCTTTGACTATTGTTCTTGCAATTTAGGAGATTATAAACAATTTCTTCATAAGAAAATCAAGGTTTCAAGACTCCCAACACTTTATGGCACCTTCCAAGGACCACGGGTATATATGCACAACATCGGCCGTCATTCAAATAACTTCATTGTATGCAGATTTTATTGGTAGATTATTGGTAGAGAGTGAGATTCAAAGCAAATAAATTGATGAGAGAGAGTAGGGCGAACATGATCCGTTGACCTTTTCAAAAGACCTCAACCATTTGCAAATATATGTTAATGAAAATCAACGGACAACTTTTCTAGTGAATAAAATTATTAGATTTTTTAATCAAACATTAGATTTAAAACTTAATAATAAAAAATATATATATTAGAGAGTTTTCTCTTAAATTGAGTCTGATAACACTCAAATCATATTGATCAGATTATAATTTCAAATATCAATTATTTTTACAATATATATATATATGGAACATGGCGAGACATGGCCCAAGACCCATTATCAAAAGGATCAAAATCTCACAATGGACCATTTAAATCGCGAATCAAAATCTCTTATTACTCCTCGGTTATCTTAATCCTTGATACTTAAACTCCTTGGGTATTTCAGTTCTCGGTGGTGGATGCATCTTACAACTATGATTCACTTGATTAATATGATAAATACTACTTAAGATAACCCATGAAAAAAACAAATTTTTAAGTAAATTCAAACTTGCAATACAAAGATGGAAATCTTTCTCATTCTCGAAACGACCTCTCAGAATAAAAAAATATGACTCAACAGACACACTAGATAAGACAAGAAACTTCCATGATTATGAGATTTTCCCTAACCACCAAGAAGGCAAATCTTTAAAAAGTCTTTGACCATAGTTCTTGCAATTTAGGATATTATAAACAATTTTTTCATAAGAAAATCAAGGTTTCAAGACTCCCAGCACTTTATGGCACATCTCAAGGACCACAGGTATATATACGCAATATCGGCCGCCATTCAAGTAAGTTCTTTGTAATTTTACACACAAAATACACTGGCAACACGGAGTCGAGAGATCATTCTTCTCAATCCGTTTATCATATTCCAAAAAATCTCTCTTTTAAACTTGAGTGTCGAAATTTCTCCTATCGAAACATTTTCCGATCGTATTTGCAAATTTTAAGTCTTAGATCACATCTTGTTTCGAAAACTCCTATTTAGACAGGCAAAACAGATATCTGAGGAGAAAATACACTCTTATCACACACACATAGATATATATATTTTATCCTGACTTAGCCACAATCCGGTATTCGGAGTTATGTTCCGATTAAGCTGAATCGATTTTCTATCGGGTCTAGAATGGGAGGATATCTCCCACCGCGGTTATTTTACGCTATCAAAGAAGCTTGAATTCGAACTTTTGAAAATGAAATGCAATATCCTTTACATTACACCCAATCTGTGGTTAAAGATATATATATATATGTTAATGTAGCAGTTGCCACTACCTTTGGAAGCTTGCTTTACGATCTGCGGAGTCAATCAATGATCATTTGGTTATGTTCGTAACATTAGTGCTTAGCATTATCGTACCTAATAAAAACTTCTGGATTTATTCAGGACAGGGCATTAAAAATTTCCACAGCCTTACCCATAATGAAGACCGTACACTGTCGTCGCAAACTTTTCGGAAGGCTCCTAATGGGCCTAGTCGTTGGGGGGGGCGGGACCCTGGATTTTGAATTTTGGAAATGAATGTTTTAATTACTAACCCTAGTCATATAATTGCAAAATATTAAATAAAAAAAATTGAAAGTTAATATTTAGCTCCATCCTTCGTTTAAAACCAAATGACAATTAACATATTTTGAAAATTTTGGTTATTAACACATTTATTATAGAGTTTAATTACTAACTTTTTTAATAAAGCATTAAGTTACAAATAATTATATCACTTAAGTTACTTTTTAAATTCATCACACAAAAAATGAATCGCTATAATTATATTACTAGATTAATTACATTTTTCAATTCATTTAGGTTTGATAGGTCTTTTTTGTTTCGGAGAATTAAAAAAAAAATTAATATATACCAAATAGATTTAATCGGTGTAAAAATTGATGACAGATAAATTATGTAGAATGGTATCACTAAATTGATTTTTATCATATATATATATATATATATATATATATATATCCAATTATAAACAAAATTTTCTCTGCTATTAATTAATGTTTTTGGGATTCCTACCCAAGTGGGGAAATTAATTGAATTGTATTGTGGCATTGTTATTCACGACAAGAAGATTAAAACAATGTGGAGGCTGCATGGAATTTTTAGCACTAGCCCTAAACCTAGCACGGTGCTGGTCCTATTTTCTGAGCCATGTGGTTTTGGAAGCTACTCCAGGAAGAAGAGTACAACCCGGCTTGAATTCTTTTTGGAATATAAGAATTAACTAAATAATTAAGCTTATTTAAATTGTCCTTCAATACGAGAGGGACCTTTGAAGAATTGTAAATGCCCTTAAACAATAACAATAACAACAATATAATAAGCTTATAAATGTCTTTCTAGACATGTCCACGATTTGAAACTGTTGGAGGTATTTTTGACCCCACAGATAACTACCCTTTTTGACTCGAATGGAAAGCTTGCGTCGATATGTTCGTTCGGTCTCCTCCGATAGAAAACCTGTAAAAATTCCATCGGGACTGATCTGACGGAGGGACTCCGATGCTCAAGTCAAAAAGGGTAATAACAAAAGGAAAACTGAATACAGCCGAGAGAAAATATAGCCCTGTAGTCTTTGTCATGTGATGTATCGGTCGAGCGGATGTCGGAACCCCCGTGCGTGCGTGTAGCATGCATGTGTATTGTACAGTAAGTATTATATATGTCGTATATGTGAAACCATGTGATGCAATATAAAAGCATACGTATAGAGTCATATCTCTAATCGTGTGTAGAATTAGTGTAAAAATTATATCTCTTGTGAAATATATTTGGGTATGAAAACCTACCCCCTGATGACATAAAACTGGCTACCGAATTGGATATAGAGCCTTACCTTCATCGGTGTGTGTAAATGGGTATGAAATCTCCTCTGAATGACATATAAGATTGGATATAGAATCCCTCTCTGAATGACATATAGAATCGGGTATAGAACTTTCCCTCTGAATGATGTATAGAACTGGGTATAGAACTCTACCTTTATTGATGTGTGGAATTATCTCCATCTGGTATGTAAAAACTGAGTCCTCCTTTAAGAGTTGTCTATACTCTGTATTTATAGTCTTTCCAAGAGTGTAAAAAACTATAGTTTCCTTTTGTTTGAAATCTTTTAGAATGGTTAGAATTGTAATTAGAGATTTCTGAAAAATTTAGACTTTCTCCAGAAATATGAAAAGAATTGACCTTTATAGTGATTGTCTTGCTTATCAGATAATCATGCATGATTTAGAAGATCTATTAAATAGGGTATCATCACAAAATGTCTTTTAAGATTATTTTGATTTTATTTCTTATGGTTTTTTCAGTTTTTTCATTTATTCTTTTACGGTTTTGGTTTTACACCCCTCTAATTGTTTTAATTTTAATTTTAATTTTTTTATAAAATTAGGAAGTCACAACCTGACAGTTTTGATTACAATATTATACTAGAATTGGTCTCGTAATAAGGGTCAAGTTCTTCACGATTAGGTTTAGGTTCAAAGCCCAAACGGATAGTCGTGTTCATGTCTCTCCTCACCCTTGAATTGCTATCAATGGATGAGTCCATGTATAGGATTTGTTAGTTTGTTTGTCTGCTACAAGTGGTTGTGATTATTAGGACTATAATTTTAGTTAGAGCAAATCAAAGTAAAGTTAAGGAAGCTTCTAAACTTGGAAACATGGGTGTCTTTTTACACTAGATTTTATGAACAAAGGATGGCATATAATAAGTAAGAATTCAGAAGAAAAGGTTTGTTTGGGAAATGGGATCGTGAACAAGCTCAATCAAAAATGGATATAACCCACATGCAATGGTATCTACTGGCATAAGAAGCAGGACAGCGACAAATGCAACCACCAAAAAAGAAAATATGACCAAACACAAGAATGTGGGTTTGCCTTTGAAATGCACAAATAGACTCACATGTCATCCACAACATCAAAAGGACACTCACCAAAAATGGACGTCACATATATCTTGTCAGTGTTTGGTCTCCCCCTCCTGACTTATCTTTCATGGAAATTCCATGAAAGAAACAAATGCAAAAAGAAAGTAAAAAGGATTATGTGGGATAATTTTGTTATAATGAATACAAATAATTGAAGACAAAAATCTTGCTTTATGTCCCTAATTTGCTTTCTTTGAGGTAAAGTTTTATTGAACTTAACTAAAATGAATATAAGCTTGACATATTCTATCTTAAATTTGTTTATACCTAAATAAAATAATTTTACAAAATAGCATAATGTTATGTATGAGACGAAAGAGACAAGAGATACGACGAAAGGAGTATTATGAAAATTTTAAAAAGATATAAAGATAAAATTAAACAATATAGACAAAAGATATAATTTTATATAAATTTTATAAAAGTATTACACCCCCTATTTATATTGTATATAAAAGATAAAAAAATATATATAATTGAATCAAAACTTTAAAAACAAAATTGCTGGTGAAGATGATGGGGTTAAACTTAAAATTCAGTTTATTTACAATAGAGAGCTAAGCTGCATGTCTCTTTCCAACTTTTTTGTTCGGAAGGAAAGTGGGGGTAAAACGAAGTGATTAGAGGATATTCCCACGCGCTGGAAAGCAAAATTGCTTTGCGAAAGAAAGGAAAGCTTGGTAACATTACATACGCGAGAGATACAGAGAGAGAGAGAGAGAGAGATGAATTGAATGAAATGTCACACCAACATTTGTCCCTAAAAATAATATATATATATAGAGAGAGAGAGAGGGAGAGGTAACTTTAATAAAGTCATAGCTCACAGGCTGCTTATTGTCTGATGCCTTCTTTCTTTGGGCAGTCAATATCACACCCAAAAAGAAATAAAAGAAAAGAAAAAAGACCCCGAGAGAGAGAGAGAGAGAGAGAGAGAGTGCGTGTGTGTAAGAGAGAGAGAGAGGGGGGTGGGAGGAGCCCCTCGAGAGTCATGCCGGCTACTTGCAGTGCTTCCATACCCTGTTTGACAAATACAACACAAAACCATTCTCACATGTACAGAGATACACAGCTTGTGCATGGGTTTGGCTTAAACTTTGTTAAACAAAATTGAGGTTTTGTTGGTGTTGGTGGGTTGTTCTATGTTTTGTTTGTCTGCTCTTTTTCCTCCTCCTAAATTTAATCGCCCGCATTCATCGTACCCTTTCTCAGTTGTCTACGTCTCCTCGGCATCCCCAGTGTTTGTGTCTCCATATTAATGACATCATTACTACGATGCATTCACCCAATAATTCCATTTTATCATATCCAGCATCGCAACTAGCTCCCCTCCCCCCTCCCCCCTCCCGCCCCCCAAAAAAAAACTTTCTATATTTTCTCATTCTATTATAAAAATTTGCAAAAATTAACAACAATTTTTAATAAATATTAGTCTATGTATAATTTACTCTTTGCCTGGTTAAGTGTCGTTGGTTCGAGCATGGTTGATGTTGAATAAAAAAAAAATGGTAAAAATTCTTAAATCAGAGTAAAAAAAAAATTCTAGTTATATTATTTATTCCCCAAAATTGAATTTGTAATAAATTATAACTATTTCAGTTAATAAAAATCCTATAGACTATATTTTTCACTTTCCGAAATACTAACTCATAATGGGTATTTAACCATTTGACATAATAAAAATTTTTGGGTTATTCAAGATTTTCAAATTAAATCATGTATCCACTGAAGTAAAGATTTTCTAAGCAGAAGAATTGTCACACGGTTAGAACCCTCCCCCACCGCCTACCCCCGAAAAAGCAAGAAAAATCTCCATTTTGTAGTTATATTATAATTCATTTGATGATGCACAAAGTATGAATATGACAAAAAAATGGCAAGTACATTCATGATTTCCAATTAGTGGTCAAAATATAATCTGTCCTCTAAAAATTCATTTTCTTCACCTTAATTATTTATACATTTAATATAATTCTAAACGTAGTTTAGTACAAACAATATTTATAGATAAATATGCATCTCCATTCTACTAAATTCCAAAAATTCCACCTTACTAGTTACTAGCTACTACATAGTCTGATAATAAATTATGGTTAAATTGACGTCACTGTCTTCTCTTAAAAGTTTTAACTTCGAATCCCTTTTCTCTGTGTGTACGTGTATAAAAGTTATAACTTAACCCCCAATCAAATAAAAAAAAAATTCCATAAACTTAAAAGTAACCTTTTTATTTGGCTTTAGCTTGTTTAAATTTGACTCAGCCGGCCTAAGGTTGGCACCTAGTTGTGTGTAAAAATACTTATTTATTTTTTTAAAATAAGAAGATATAATTAAATAAAATTAAATTTAAAAAAAAAGAATAAGGTGAAAAAATTTTATCACTTGAGTTATCCTTAGAAAAATAAAATACATTTTTATTTTACATATTAAAGAGAGGGAGCATATGCACATCCATATGTAACCACCAGCTAATGCACATGCTTGCCAAGCATAGAAACTTTAATGTTAAGAGTTTGTTTCCAAGACAGTGTGAAAGGCTCAAATTCGTAGGAGGGTCCTACTATCATTAGGCTCACAAGGTTGATTGAAGTCACTTGTGCTAAAACTAGAACTAGTCTTCTGAAAAGTGGTTCACCGGAAAAGTTGAGCCACTCTGCTCCAAATATTGTTTCTAACATTGGTTTGGGGGGGGGGGGGGGATAATAAAAATAATATTGGAGTAAGGTGGGTCCAATTTGTGGAGACAAAGGGTATCCCATGATGACAGAGTCGCAACTTGTAGGGGCATCTCTCGAGCATTTCATGGATTTGCTTTATTGACAAAATTTTCAGTCAAGAGACCCAAAAGGAAACGGCCACTCAGGGACATGATTTTATATGGATAAGTTTCAACCTCAAAGAAACTATAATTACAGACAAGACCTCCTTTCGTCTTGAGGGTCTCTGTCTTTGCTATTACAACTTCCATTGCAATTACAATATGATTAAACAAGAGAAAGAAAGGGGGGGACAAGATAATATTCTTTGGCTCTTCTTGCCAAAACAGGTCTAAGTAACAATCAAATGAGACATACCTTACGGTATTGAAAATAATATCAATTTTTATCTACCAAGTATAAATCTGAACACTAATTATTTGCTTTTTCTATTTGACTTCACCCAAGAGATAATGGAACCTTGTGAGATCTCAACAATACCTCCGGAAAACCCATTATCTTCACATTTTTAATGGTAGGAATAGTACTAATCATGTATTTTCCTACAATTATATTGAATAAAAGGACTGACAATGAATATCGTTATTTAGTTAGGTTATAATAATTATTTTTTTTTTTGAGAATTTCACTATCATTAAACTCATTAATTTTCAAATTACTATCTAAGATATATGAAAATTTCTCAATATTAACATTTTCTGTTTTGGAAACATTTTTGAAATTTTCAATACGCTAAATTAATTAATATTTACACAAAATTTTTATATTTATATAATTTTTCATATTTAATGAATTATTTGTTATTTAATTATAATTTTTATTTTTATGTTATTTATATTATAATTAATAATTATATTTTGATGATTTTATATTTTTATTATAAAAATAGTTATTCCATCATTTTTATGAAATAATTAATATTTATATAAAAATTCTTATATTTTCATAAATGACTATTCTATCATATGTACATATTTTTCGTTTTCTATATTCTTACGAAATATCATATTTTCTGTTTTTTTTTTTTCTTTCTTTTTCCATGCAACCTAAATTACCTTAATACTATATAGCTAAACAGTTGCATTCAAATTAGTAAGAAGGTGAAATTTGTTTATGCCACCAAATCTTGGGTTTGCTTTATTCACATGAACAGGTCTCATATCATGCCCACAACATGTCCCCCTCCAAAACATATGGGTTTTCTCTATCTAATAAGGTTTAAATCAAATGGGCCACTAAGTCTTCCTTGCAAGGCAAAAGCTAAAGTGTGATGACGTAGGGAATGGGATGGTTTATAGCCATACATGAGTCTCATATCCATCGTAGGAGCCACGAATAATCTTGCTCTGCCCCCTCATTAGCTTACTCGACCCAACAAGTAGATATGGGGTTTTGGGGTCTGTCTGCTCCCCAGACATTTCAGGAAAATACACGTCCTTAATTTAAGTCATGGGGGACACATTTATTAATCCTTTCCATGTTGATATGTTTGTAGTGGTAAAAAAATTGGAAAACAATGAATGCTCCTTCCTTCGTACATTGCCAACCCTTTTGTACATATGTCACAGGTTAATGTAGTAATTACCCGGCTGTGACGGAAATTACAATAGACCCTCAAGATAGAGAGTGTGTGTGTGTGTGTGTGTATTGTATCTCTAAGCTACCCATCCCTGTGATGCACAACATTTTGATCTCTTGGGGAATCAAGGGTTCACTGGATTCTAAATTTATAGTATTCTGGGTCCATTAAAAGGGGAATATTAAGTAATGCCCGTTAGGTCTGCGAATTTTCCTACTTAGGGCACATCGATGGCTCGACATGTCTCTTGATAATTTGAGACCGTAGGATGGAGTGGGAGCGTGTCGGCGTGCGAGACCAACACGTCGGGTCGCTCATTAATGATGCGGGTAAGGTATGGATGGTAGGGAGCATTTGTGGGGGGAGAATTTTAAAAACATGATTCCGACACACAATGTCTTGGCAAATCGAATTATGAGGTTTTGGAATGGATTGCCGATGAAGATTGGGCTGCTGTGGCGCAAATTCATCCATTCATCGACTTCTTTTCACATTTCCAGTTACTTATAAAACATGATTCACCTCCAAGGTGAAAAATTACGTCGGCACTTTTTTTTTTTTAACCCAGCAAAAAATATTATTAGACTTTTTGGTGAAATTATGGTTTTACGCCGAGACCCTTAAAACTCTCTCTTTCTTCATTTCTTGATCTCGATCGACCCCTCTTTCTGTTTCTTTCCTGTGTAATCTGTTCTGGCAACTCTCTCTCTCTCTCTCTCTCTCCCCTTTGTCTCTTTGCTAGTCGTGTGGGAACAGTCTGATGATCATAACACCTCCCTTAATCCGATGATTCAAAACTCAAATCTTGTTGTAAAAAAAAAAAAAAAAAGATTAAAGTCCACTTTCAATATGGGCCGGTCCAATAAAGCAAAGTTCGGCCCCTTTTAAGTTCTTGTAGGCCCAAGCCCAAAGCATGGTGAAGCTCGATTAGTTAGAGAGGTCAAGTGCTAAGAGCCCAAGATCAGTGAACGTGTCCATAAACAAAAGGGCAAAATGACATATAAGCCGGGCAATTTTAATATATCAGTTGAAGACGTCATTAATTAGACCCATATGAAGCCCACCTGAGCACTATGAAGTAGCGTTGAAGCTAAAGATGGACCTTGTGCTCTAAGTGGGAAACCCAACACCGTAAATTATCTAGCAAGTTGAGTGCAGTAGTTTTCGCTCTCATTGAATATAAATAAATAAATAATTTATACTATGAACAAAATTACAACTTACACTAAATAAAAATAAGAATATATGCAGATGGGTCAGACCACCCTATAATCCCTTGTGGAGCACATGTACCGTGCTCCAAGGCCATGCTCTCGTGGGATTGGACATCTTCTGTGGTCGGAGTTCCACCTAGCCGATTTGTACACTAAGCTTGTTATTGAACATTGAAAAAATTTTCAAACATTACAAATGTTCAAAAAGAGTTACAAAATTAATATACAGGTGATCAAAAAGGCCGATTATTGGTCTTTCTAAGAGCGGGAACTCTCGCTATTACAGGTAACTCCAATTGAGGTACAACTGGATTGGCAAAAGCCGAAGTGGATTCGAGATCAACTGGGTCAGGTTCTTCTTCCACGATGTGATCTGAATTACTATATGGAATCATTTCTCCAAAAGTCGGAGCTTTACGATGAGAAGAACCATCTGTGGGACTGTTAAAAGTATTAGTTCTCCTACCATCGCTCCAAGGTGAAGATGAAGGGGAATGTGGAGAGTGCTGCCTCCTCCTGTCTCTAACTTCTGCGTGCCATTTCTTAAGGGCATGCACTGTCTGCTCTTCTAGGAGTGAACTCTTGAATTGCGAACCCATCTGCGTTCAAAACAAGCCACATAATTAATTCTTGTGTGTGTGTGTGTGTGTGTGAGAGAGAGAGAGAGAGAGAGATAGAACAAGAGAGCAATAGAGCTATAGATACCTGGGTCACAAGAGCATAAAGCGGAAGGGTTATGTAACTACAGAGAACTTGAACTGTTATCCTGAAATAGAAAGAAAAAATGTTATGTTTGGTAACAAAAAAGCTCGTGATTGTGTTGAAGGAACTTGCCTATGGCCAGTATAGTCATCTCAATAATAAATTGGTTGCACAAACCAGATTTGTAGTGATGGAGATCAATAAGATGGTAAGATTGGAGTTCTCTTAGATTACATATCCAAACCTCAAAACTCCCAAATTCATCGCAATGGACACAATCAGAAGATGATCTTTTTTCCACAGAAGTAGACAGAAATTCAAGAAAGAAAATTGGCAAGAAAGAATGCATTGGAGCTTACGCTAATACCACCCTCGTGACTATGATCTCCACCTGCTCATGGTAACAAGAATGTATCCCAAATTGCCACTAAAGAAAAAGGATACAGATATAAGCAAGAGCGACATTACTCAAATATTGAGAGAGAGAGAGAGAGAGAGGTGAACATACAGTGACCCAAATGAAGAAGGACATTTCAAATGCATTCTGCAAAATTATAGCCACTTAACTTTAATTCCGGGGTTATAGAATGAAATAATTGTATCTCCCCAAAATGCTAGTTGATGAAGAGACATTACCATGAAAAGAGTGACATGTAGAAGAGATAGAACAAACTTTGGGTGATGAAACCAGAACAGATCATCATTGGGTTTCACCAGTGGTGCTCCCTTGATCACATCATGCTGATTATGGAGTTGAAGTGCCATTTGTGCAACTATTACTTCTAGCTTGGTTCCAAGAGCCAGCACTATCTACGTATATATTAAAAAAAAAAAAATCAGAATATTTTGCTGAAATATGCTAATGATTATTTTATTTTATTTTATTTTATTTATTTACTTTTTTGTTGCTCCAAGTTTAAATATGAATAAAAATAGCTGCATATCATATACTCACAATAAGTGGGAGAAATGAACACCAGAGATAGGCATTCCATCCTGTTTCAATTCATTACCAAATGATTAATTTTTGAAATCATTTCAATTAAACAAAAATAGAAAAAACAATCTTTTTTAATTGTACTCACCATGAACATCCACCAAAAGAAAAATGACTACCAGAAACCACAACAATGGGCTGTCAAAAAAGGGCAAAAAAGGAAAAAAAAAATTATAAGGTAATTAGATATGCAAAAAATGCTGATAGGATTGAGTGCCTAGAAATCTTGACAACCTGATGCCCACTACAACTTTGAAATCGTCTTCCAATGATCTTTCTATATACTTCTGGAAATTGAAGGATTGGTTTGAAGGGCAATGAGCCTGCAACCAATAGCATGAAAAATCAGGGCTATCAAAAATAGTCTCGGAAAAAATATTAATTTTAATTATTTCTTTTTTAAAAAAATTGTTTTCAGTATATAGGTAGTAATAATAACAAGTATGAAATATGGGTGAAGGAGATACTAACGGCAATGAATCCATGACGCAGAGTGAGGTAGTCTACTTTTGCTACTGAATGGAAGAATTGCCGAAGGAAGCATCTCTGTTCCAATTCCAACATAACATTCATTAATATACCCAAAAAAAAAAAAGAACTAATGGGAAAATGCAAATGTAAGTAAGAAAAGGGTAGAAACTCACAAAGTAGAGTTGAAATGAATTGCTTGAACTTATGTGACGCCTTGCAAATGTTGTTTGTCGAGTTAATCTGAAGCGATTCGGATCTGTCGTGGAGGTATTCAGAATTATTAATCCAATGCACAAAGAAAAATGTAAAATTCAAGCTGGGATTCAAAATTTATTTCTAAACCGATTACATTTGAATTTTGTCTCAAGGGTCTCCTCTTGGAGTGGTCCACTAGACCTCCGCCATGTCTAATGAATTGATCCAACATTTTTATTGTAATTTAGCAAAATGGGTAAGTTTGGTTCGCGGAAGGGAAAGGGGAGGGGGAGGGGAAGGGAAGGGGGAGATTTATTTCAGTAAATGCATTTCTTTTATTTTTGTTTGGTAGGGATAGACCGGAAGAAAATGAGTGGTACTTTTTTTTTGTATTTGGTTGAAATAAAAAGTGAAAGGAAATAATACCATATTTATTATTATACCATTGTAAAATAATATTTTTAATATTTTTTATCACATATATTTTTTTTATTTTTAATTTAAAATATTTTTCTAAAAATATAATTTTTTCTAAAAAATTAGTTATTTTTTATAAATTATTTTCATTATTATTTTATATTAAATAAAATTTGAATATTAATGTAAATAAGTAAAATTAAAAAAATAATTTGTCTAATAAAATTGATGAAACTTTATATTAAATAAAATTGTAATAGTAAAAAATAATGAGCAATTTCGTAAATATAGAAAAAAATAAGAACAAAATCATCTAAAAATTTTATTTCCTTTCGTTTTCATCCGCTTTAGAACAAAAATGATTTCTTTAAAAAGAAAAAATGATTTCTTAACAACATTGATCTAAAATGGATCTATCTCAAATGGTGAATTTCCATCATGGCAAAGTCACTTTTTAACTAACGGCAAGATTTTTGACCATTCCTGTGAGTATAAAATCTTTGTTTATCTAAAACTTTATTATTAAAAAAAAATTAAATTTATCCTAATAATCATTAATAATCATCTTCATAAATATTAACACTAATAAAATAAAAAAATAACAATAACAGTTTAAAAACAAAAGAGAGTGAATGAGAAAGAAAAGTAATTACCGTTTGCCGTTTGATATTCCACTGTTTGGGTTTCTTTCTCCCACGCTTTCCATCGCCTCATCTGTTCCAATCATACGCAAAAGGGTGAACAGAGATAGTAGTATAGGCATCCGTTTGGTGTTATCCTAAATACTTATAAAATGTTTAATTATTAATTATAATTACTTTTTATCAAAATACAAAAAAAAATTGCATTTTTCTTTGTATTGTATTGTCAAATGTCTATTTTAAATTAAAGTAAAATCGTGTAATGCAAGTTACAGATTGGGGTTTTGAGATTAATGCGGGATATGGAGTTGGGGGGTCTTAGGCCCACCACATAAGACATATGACCTTCTTCCCAAGTAATAATATTGTTAAGTACACCAACTGAGGCCCTAATTGCTTACGGAAAAGATAACTTCGAAAGAGTTTCTCTAATTGAATTTGATAGCACTCGAAGTGAATATAACTTTGAAGGAAAAAAAAAACATTATAAAATACCTTGGCTCTCCCTAAAGCCATTGTGAGAATACTGTACACAATTTGCATTGCTGCTAGAACAAAGATGAATACGTTCAGCTGAGTAAGCCCATCTTGCGATATAAATGAAAGTTTATCCTGCAAAATCATAAATCAAAGAGACCCAAAATTTTAGAAATCTGATTTTTTAAAAATACATTATAAAAAAAATTACATACATCCCCGCATGAGTCAGAAGAACTGGAATCCCCTGCTAAAATTCTCTCAATAGGCAACAAATCCTGGAAACTAGGGTCGGGTCGGGTACGTCCCAATTTGTTTGTAGTTTTGAGCACCGCCGTTTTACGGCAAGGAAGCATTTTTAGTGCCACTGACGAGGGTACGCAAATTTTTGGTAGATATCTTTGGGACACAACCAACACCAATGACATAAATCCCAATTGCATCAACACTGCAAAATTCACAATTTGAAAAAAAACAAAAAAAAAAAACAACAACCACAAATGAGCTCGCTGGAAGAGAACTTGCAAAAAAAATTTCTAAAAAGTGAGACTTCTCAAAAGGCCCACCTGATTTTAGCTTTTCCACGGCCTCCAACAAGGCTGTTTTACGGTGTCTTTTCAGCCACTGAATCAATTTAAGTCAAAAAAGTAAATAACTCAGCCAAAAAAAAAAAAAAAAAATCATAGAATTGCTTAATGTTTTGGTTAATTATGGGTACTTACTTGCTCGGCGAGATGGATTAAATGTTCAATCAAAATGGATAGAGAGATGAAGAAAAAGCAAACTGTAGCCACAGCCCAAGTGGGTGTTACCAAAAGAGAGTCCGCGGCGGCGATGGCGGTGGGTGGTGGTGGTGACGACCCTCCCGTTTCTCCGCCCGCAGCCATATCTGCCAGTTGTCTATGATCGTGATAATCCGATCAGCATCTGGCAATCTTGCTCCCTAGAGAGAAATATTCACAATCCATACACCTATTTTTAGGAGAAAGCAAAGATGGAGAAGGTGAGAAACGTTCAATTTTCTAATTTGCAAAAACAATGTTCGTTCGACCTTCAAGTCCTCAACAATGGGAAATCTCTGATTTGACTTTGGGATGGGCTTCTGGTGGTTGTGGTTGTGGTTGGAGCATAGAAAGCCCGGCCCGGTTAAGTACAAAGTGTTGTGGGCCCATTTTAGGATCTATTCCATTCGAACTCGGTTGAATGACTCCAACTAATTTATTTGTTTATTTAACGATTAAAAATGCTTGGAGTGCAAAAACCAGCTGACTGGAGCTAATTGTGGGCAAACAGCCCCATTGCTCAGGACATTTTCTTATTTGATTCTTCCAAACAAGGTCCAAAAATTTAATAAATGCAGAGTAGGGGACCATCTTGTTGTGCTATTATGAGATTAATTATATCTCAGGAACAGCTCAAACGATACAATCTCTCCACTTTTATCCTTTTTTTTTTTCGATTCAATTTTATTTGATTGTATTTTCTTATACCCAAAAAAAAATATATATATTCATAGATTAATTACAAGTCTGTAATTTACTCTCCTTCCTATCAAAGGAAAAATGTTATGCATGCTTTAGGCTCCTTCTCCCAACTTGAAACCATGAAAGGTGTTGAAGGTGAGTTACGACCCCACAGATATCGGCTCCTTATAAACTTGAACAGTTGCTGACAAGAGGGCGTAATACCTACAAAAACCGTCGGAAGGTGTTTTGGCGGGGAGACTCCGACGCTCAAATCAGAAGGAGCGGTTTTCGAATGAAAGAAAAACAGACTGAGAGCTTAAGGGAGTAGTTCTCTGTGATTAAAGTGTCTAATGTGTCAGGCTAAGAGAGCGTACCGATTAGGAGGGTTTTGAGATATCTTATACCTGCGAGAATCGTACACTGCTAGAGTGCTTCAACCCTACCTTCCTTATCGAGTCGATATAGAATTTTCAGGGATTCGATATTTCGAATTGATTGTGATTCTCATCCTTTGGGAAACTTCTGTTTTCTGGAAGGATCTTTTTCTTAATTGAAAGATCCTAAAAATGTTATTCTCAAATAGAAAATCGGAAACCATGGAGCGCGAGGCACGTTTTCAATCAATCGAGAAGTTGGTCTAATTTCGGGAGGAATCTCTTCGAACGACGAAATACAGAATAGCTGAGCTTGAGGAGTTTCGTGCGAAGGATACTTTTATCTTCAAAGACTCCCAATGCAAATTGTCTGAGAGATTAAAGTGTGCTGAAGAGATAATCCGTTGTATAGATCTAAGCGACGCTCTACCCCCGGTTGAAGAAGCGACAAATACTCAGAGGCCGGCTGTATAACTTTCATTTGAAATTTTGTACCCAGTGGCTTTTGCTTGCTTAATAAGAAACCTTCGTTTTTTCACCAATAAAGGTTATTTGTTACTTTCAGTTGTAATCCTTGTTGTATCAATCCGACAGAATCAGGATGACTTAGATCCTCCGTTCAGTAAAAAACTTTTAGATAGAATGGTCGCATCTGCCTATCCGGGAAAGTTCCACCCCTCATTGATATCATGTGCGATCGGTAGAATCCAGACGACTTAGACCCTCCGAGCGATAGGAAGTTTTTTAGATAGAGGAGCCACGTTCACCCGTTCGAGGAGTTCTATCCCTTATTGATGACGCGTACGAACGATAGGAGATGGACTATTTAGACCCTCCAAGCGATAGAAAGCTTTTAGATAGAGGGGCCGCGATCACCTGTTTGGGGAGTTCCATCCCTTATTGACGATGCGCATGAACCATAGGAGTTGAGCGATTTAGGCCCTCTGAGCGATAGGAAGCTTTTAGATAGAGGGATCACGTCCACCCGTTCGGAGAGTTCCATCTCTAATTGACGACGCATATGAACGATAGGAGTTGGGCGATTTAGGCCATCCGAGCGATAGGAACAGGGAGTGTGCTTGTAGAAAATCCATGAAGTCGGTGTTTCAATAATTTAAAAAATACCCTCGTAGCCTGGAAGAGGAACCATTGACAGTAGAGCCTGATGATCACTTAGGAGCAGAGTCAAGGGCTCCGGATCGCATGACAATGTCCCGATCCTTAGCGGCGTTATAAACTTAATCTTCATGTGCTTAGTGCTGGGCAGAACCTCCAAGGTGTTCAGGCCCGGTCGGCCCAAGATGACATTGTAGAGTGATGGAAGATTCACCACGTTGAAAGAAGATTCTCTCTTCTTTGTCTTCTCCTCTCTCGCTCTCTTAAAAGGAAAAAAAATGTCTCATACTCCTTTAATTGATTATAAGACATGCCTTATTGCCTTAGTCGACTAAACATATTTTTTTTCTTTTTATTTTTTTCATCTTATTTTTGTTTTTTTTTTGTTTTTTGTTTTTTTTTTATTTTTTTTAACGATATTTTTTTTAAAAAAATATCATAAATATTTTTTAAAATAATAGTTTTAAAAATTAATATTTTTATCATTTTTTAACAATATAGATATAAGTGTAAATGACCCATGAACACGTCGGATTTCGTCGTCCTCTATCGTGACATGTTGGACCCACTTGTAGGCACCCGTGTCTTTTTTTTTTCTCCTCTTTGTCCTCTCCTCTCTCGCTCTCTCAAAAGAAAAAAAAAATACCCATGCCCCTTTAGTCGACTAAGACATGCCTTAGTCGACTAAAGGAAATTTTTTTTTTTTAATTTTTTATTTCATATTGTTTTTGTTTTTTTTTTCTTTTTTCTTTTTGGTTTTTTTAACGATATTTTTAAAAAAATAGCATAAATGTTTTTTAAAATAATAGCTTTAAAAATTAATATTTTTATCCTTCTTTTTTCTTTTTGTTTTTTTATCTTATTTTTGTTTTTTTTCCTTATTGGATTTTTTAACATATATTTTTTAAAAAATATCACAAATATTTTTTAAAAATAGTTTTAAAAATTAATTAACATTAACAATATAGATATAAGCATGAATGACTCTCTATCACTTCGGATTCGTCGTCGTCCATTTGGCAGAAGGTGATTTGTTGTTATTGATGAGTTGGACGGGTGATTTGTTAATTTTATTTTAGATATCTTTTGGGTTTTTGTTATGATTTCTTCTTTTTTTGTTATGATTTTTTTATTTATTGCTCTAATCAACTGTATGGACGCGCAATTTCAGTGACGTACAGTTGAGGTTGAGGCAGATTTGATTGAGGGGTGTGGTGTGCCATGATGCTGATGATGGCGGTGCATGCAAACCATACCTATATGCTCCCTCTATCTTTCTCTCTCCGACGATCATGTGTGTGCAAGCATTTCCTGTGCTCTCTCTGTCTATATGAGTGGGGGGAATGGAGAAAGGACAGTGGGGCATATGGAGAGATGATAGTGTTTTGTTCTCTCATTCTCTTTCTCTTTTTGTCTCTGGGTAGGGCAAATGAGGATAATCAAGGGTCATTATAGAAGTTGTTCTCCTGTTTCTACTATTTGAAATGTCGTCAGGGTTTGTGTTGGTGTTTTCTTCCATTTTTTTTTAACGTTTGTTTTGTTTGGAATTTCAGTTGCTAGTCTTTGTATTCTTGCTAATTTATTCCAATTGGGGAGGGTGATGTGCGGAAACGATTCCTCTATCTTGAAGCTTTGTGTTTGTCAAGCTTTGTTTTGTTTTGCTTGTATTTTGCTACTCTTTAGATGATTTTGTATTTTTTTTCCTTAGATTATTGTTGAGAAGAGTTATGTGATCATGAATAAAGATTTTTTCTCTTTTTTTTTGAAGTCCATGTAAATAAGTTTGACGTAACCAATAGTATTTGTGTTTTCTGGTTCTCTGTATGTGCAGGAAACTCGGGCTTTACTATTCATTGTAAAGGATGGTTTCAAATTTTAAGGGAAAAAAAAGTATTTTGTCATATATGAATTGTAAATATGAATTTATATTGATTTTACGGGTGTGTATATTATTTTTGGGATCTCTTGAAAAATAACAATGGTTTCAGATATGTAGAGAGAGAGAGAGTACTGCTATAGAACTACTTAATATTGTGGTTTGGATATCATGTAGAATTGCTATTGTAAAACTACGGAACTGCATGTGGTTCTTGTACTTGCAGGAACATATGTTATTCTTGATGTTGAATCAGATTTTTTTTTTTTTTTTTTTTTGTATTTGTCATTATTGTGAAAGAGTCGAAGACCTATAAGTTTGATAAAAAAAGAAAAGTATGGATGTTTTTTTTGTCCGGTGGTTGCTCGGTTGATGGATGCCATTAGCTTTCGATTATCAGAAAGTGCTCCTGAATTCTTATAATTTTCGTTGTAATTATGTGCTGAGGTGAAAATGTTAGAACTACATGGTTGTGGAGGAAGAATAATGAATGATGCGTGACTTTTACTTCACTCATGAAAATGAGTCCGATTTTGGTCATTTTTGTTAGTTGAAAAATTCATGCAGTTAAGTTTGCACATTGATAATTGGATATAACTTCTAAATTCACAAGTAATTATGCACCAAATTTGAAATTGCAATCATGCTTCTACTCCAGCAAAAAATATAATTATGCATTCTTCCGTCATTGTGTTTCATCATTGTACAGTACATTGTTAGGTTTTCTCGCACATTCAATACTTATCTTTTCTTACTTAAACAAAGTATGCGTAGTTTTACAACAAATCCTTTTTTCACATTATACTATATATTATTATTTAGTGAACAATCCTCTTCTTCTCATGTTATGTAGCACATTATTGTTCTACTCGTCGTTATTCGCCAAGTATCAACAAATAACACATTGATTTTATCTACTCACCGTTCTTAATTCTCGACAACCGAAACGCCAAACTCCCGGCTATTCGCCATACATAGAACAAAGAAAGGTTTAAACATTACAAAAAATTAAATACTAAAAAGTTTCTTGGGAAAAAAAATTCTATATAAACAAACCAAATTATCATTGCCGCACCAAAAAAGTTTCTTGGTAAACCAACAAAACTACTCAATAAGGAAACCAAACTCTTCTCAACACACAAAGAAAACTTCTCGGCACACAAAAAAACTTCCCAGCACACAAAAAAAACTTCCCGGTAAGCAAAGAAAAGGGAAAACGAAAAGTGAGAGCCAAAGTGAGAAAGTAATAAAATATTTAACTTTTCAAATATTGAAGAACTTTAGCTTTTGATGTACCTTTTTTTTTCTTTGTTCTTCTCTTTTATTCAATATTTAAGTTTTATTTTTACTCATGTTTAAATCTTATATTTTGTGTGTACTGATTAAACGTGTTTCTCTTATTTACTTACAATTAAGCTTAAATAAGTCGTTAGTCAATTGAATAAGAAAAAAAAGAAGATTTACTTGAATTAAAAAAAAATTGGTCGACTTAAAAAGTAACTTTAGTCGACTGAATATTTTAGCCCACCAAAAATACCTTTAGTCGACTATAAAAAAATTGGTCAGCTAAAATTTTTGGTCGACTAAAAAAACAACTTTAGTCGACTAAATATTTAGCCGACTAAAGAGTGCCTTTAGTCGACTAAAAGATTTTGGTCGACTGAAAGCTTATTTTTAGTTGACTAAAAGTTTTAGTCAACTAAAAGGTTATCTTTAGTCGACCAAAGACCAAACACTTTTAGTCGACTAAATGCCAATCTTTGGTCGACTAAACTCCTTAATCAACTAAACATATTCCTTAGTCGACCACACTCTTCTCCTTGAATTACCTTGAATCATATATTTTCTTCTTAGTTGATTGCGATTTCTTAATTTAATATACTCCTGCTTTTGTACTCAACTTTTTCCGGGGGTAATTGAATTGTGAGAGCACCAGTTAAGTCTACAAACTTAAAAACTTAATCTGTTTCAGGCCGGCGATCTTCACTAATTTCAAGAAATTCATCTCCTTTTATTTTTATTATACTAACTGATCTTCATTGACCTCTTCATTGTCAAATAAAAATCTCCTTTTCCTGTCTTTGTTAGTACTACTCTAACAACCTATATTTTTTTAAAATATTAGAAAACCCTTTTTTAAAAACATAATATTATTTAAAAATTATGAAAAAATATAAATAAAAAATGTTTTCTTATTAAAATATTACAAAATTAAAAAATACTTTTTATAATTCAAAAATATCTCTAATATAAAAATATCAAAAAAATTTTAAATGTTCTTTTCAAATGTTTAAATAAATATTACAAAAATTCTAACTATTTTCATTAATTAACATATATATATATATATAAGCGTAAATGACCATGTCACCTCAGATTTCGTTGTCCTCCATTTGGTGGAAGGTGATTTGTCATTGGGGATTGGATGTATAATTTGTTTATTTTTTATTATTGTTTTTATTTTTTTATTAAACGAAAAAAATGGGGGATATTTTTTGTCTTTGTGAGTAAGACTTTTTACGGGAGCTTTTTAGCGATGAACTTTTTACCGAAGAGCTTTCCTCTCTCTATATAAATCGGGCAAATGGAGAGAGGAAGGTGTTATGTAGAAGAGCTTTCATGTACCGTTCATGTACCGAGGAGCTTTTACTTCAAAAAAAATTTGTCATCTTTAGTTGACTAAAAAAAATAGTCGGCTAAAATTTTTAGTCAACTAAGCACTTTAGTCGACTAAATATATCTTTTTGTATTTTTTTAAGCTCAACACATATTTGTTGTTTTCGTTGTGGTTTTTTTTTTTTTTTTTTTTTTTTTTTTATAAATATATGGTTTAGTTAACAAAGGCATATCCTTAATTGATTAAGATTTGTTTTCTTCCTTTTGGCATTTTTTTTTTTAAAAAAAATTAAATATATGGAGAAAAGAAGGTGTTGTGTACCTGTGAGCTTTCATGTACCGGGGATCGGGGAGTTTTTTACTACAGATTACCGGGGAGTCTTGTACTGAGAAACTTTTTACCAGGAAGTTTTGAGAAAGGAATGTGTTGTGTATCGGGGAGCTTTCATATGCCGGGATCGGTAAACTTTGTACCGGGAAGCTTTTTACCGGGGAGTTTTGAGAGAAGAATGTGTTGTGTACCGGTGAGCTTTTACTGGGGATTATCGGGGAGTTTTATATCGAAAAGCTTTTTATCGGGTAGCTTTGAGAGAGTAAGGTGTTGTGTATCGGGGAGATTTCATGTACCAGGGATTGAGAAGTTTTTTATCGCGGATTACCGGGGAGTTTTGTACTGGAAAGTTTTTTATCGGAGAGCTTTGAGAGAGGAAGCGGGGACCGGGGAGCTTTTACCACGAGTTACCGGGAAGGTTTATACCGATGAGTTTTTTACTGGGAAACTTTGAGAGAGGAATGTTTGTGTACTAGGGAACTTTTTACTGTGGAGCTTTCACACTCTTAGTCTTTTTACCGGGGAGCTTTGCACTTGAAAATTTTTTACCATGGAGCTTTCATGCACCGCGGACCGGGAAGCTTTTTACTGTGGAACTTTTACATTGTTAGTGTTTATAGTTGGTGATCTGTCAAGTGGTGGATTATATATACAAAATTCTATAGCGAAATTACATTTTATAATACCATATTTAATTTAAAAAATTCAAAATATTTAAAAAATATCAAAAAATATAAAAATCAAGTCATTTATGATATTTGTAAAACATCTAAAATATTTAAAAAATATCACAAAATATAAATAATAATTTTAAAAATTTTTAAAAAATAATATTTTTTAAAAATATTAATTTTTGCAAACTATTTTTTTGATATTTTTTAAAGAAAGGAAACAGAAAGAAAATAAAAAAGAAAAAGAAAAACAAGCTAAAAAAATGAAAAAAAAAAAACCAAAAACATAAAAAAGAAAAGAAAAGATACTTTAGTCGACTAAACCATCTCTTTAGTCGACTAAGCATTTTGTTTTTTTTTTTCTTTTTCATCTTGTTTTTTATTTTTTTTTTTGTCTTTTTTATTTTTGTTTTCTTTTTCAATGATATTTTGAAAAAAATATCATAGATATTTTTAAAAAATAATCTTTTTAAAAAAGGTAATGTTTCTTGGAAAACTATTTTTTTAAAAAAGACATTTAAAAATATTAATTTTTAAAACTAATTTTTTAAAAAATATTTATGATATTTTTTTTAAAAAAAAACGTCGTGAAAAAACCTAAAAGAAAAAAAGTAAAAGAAAAAAAAAACAAAAAGAAGATGAATAAGAAAAAGAAAAAAAAGGATAGAAATATTAAATTTTAAAACTATATTTTTAAGAAACACATAGTGTTATGCACTGGGGAGCTTTTACGTATCGGGGACCGGAGAGATTTTACCACGGATTATCAGGGAGTTTTGAGAGACAAAGGTGTTGTGTACTAGGGAGTTTTTATGTATCGGGGACCGAGAAACTTTTTTCCACGGATTATCGGGGAGTTTTGTATCGGGAAAAGTTTTACCGGGGAACTTTGAGAGAGGAAGATGTTGTGTATTGAGGAGCTTTCATGTACTGGAGACGGGAAGCTTTTTACCACGGATTACTGGGGAATTTTGTACCGGGAAGTTTTTTATAGGGAAGTTTTGAGAGAGGAAGCGGGTACCGAGGAGCTTTTACCATAAGTTACCGGAGAGTTTTATACCAGAAATCTATGAACTTTAGTCGACTAAAGATGGGTTTGGTCGACTAAAGATATCTTTTTGTATTTTTTTTCCTTTTGTATTTTTTTAGCTCAACACATATTTGTTTTTTTTTTTTTTTAAATGCTTGGGTTAGTTAACAAGGTTCTTAGTCGACTAAAGTTTATTTTTTTTCTTTTTGTATTTTTTTAATTCAACACATATTTTTTTTCTTTTTGCATTTTTTTTAATTCAACACATTTTTTTTTTTTTATAAATAATTGGTTTAGTTAATAAAGGCATATCCTTAATTGATTCAGATTTGTTTTTTTCCTTTTGGTTTTTTTTTTTAAATTAAATACATGGAGAGAGGAAGGTATTGTGTACCGGGGAGTTTTCATGTATCGGAGACTGGGGAGCTTTTTACCGCAGATTATCGGGAAGATTTGTACTGGAAAAATTTTAATCGGGGACTTTTGAGAGATGAAGGTGTTATGTACTAGAGAGCTTTTTATTGCGGATTACCGGGTAACTTTGTACCAGGAAGCTTTTTACTGGGGAGTTTTGATAGAGGAATGTCTTCTGTACCGGGGAGCTTTTACCGCGGGTTATCAGAGAGTTTTGTACTAGGAAGCTTTTTACCAGATAGCTTTGAGAGAATAAGGTATTGTGTATCAGGGAGCTTTCATATATTGAAGATTGAGGAATTTTTGACTGCGGATTACCGAGGGTTTTGTACCAAAAAGTTTTTTACCAGAGAGGTTTGAGAGAGGAAGCGTGGACCGGGGAGCTTTTACCACGAGTTACCTGTCACGCCCCGAACCGGGATCGTGAACAGCCGCCCGTTGCCCTGGATGCCAACTATATTTCTACAGAAAATCGGGTAGAATCTCCCCATAAATCGGAGGTCTCCCATGTACAAATAAACCTGTATAATAGACATCCACCCTGTCAAATAAATAAATAGTCATCCCGACTTCACAACAATCCACCACATTCAAATCCTGTCAACCAATCCACAACGGACATCCAGAACAACACAAAGCTAATATAAACACTAACAGTTCTAGCCATAGACCTTTACTGTTATGCCCAACTAGAGCAATGAGCAGCCGCCACACCGAGCGGATCTAAGTTTATACAAATGTATAACAAATTTCCCAAGTTAACATTTTAAATATTTACAAATATCTCAATGCAAGTGAAATATGAGAGTTTCGCAAACAAAAGTCCAAAAATTATACAATCATCCCATGATATATATATGGCTAACTACGGACCTCAATATCAAGACCTCGCAGGGTCGAAATAAGATAAAGATTTCAAGTTTTATCTTAAATTAAATTTTCACCGTCGTAGTATATCGAATCCACCAAAAACCTCTGGAGCCTGAAGTGTCGCTCTAACACAATAATCCTGTCTGAGGAGGGAAAGAAGAGGGATGAGTATCAAGGAAGATACTCAGTGAGTGAGAGAATTAATCTCAAATACAAATAGTGTAGGTGACCATTGGAGTGTCAAATAATATCATTCGTAAACAATAATTCAAGTTTTGCAGTAAATCATGGTATGTTCAATAAAATGAATTTATTTCTTCAATCACACGATATCATACATATATGCATCTATTTAAAAATCAAGTATCATTTTAGAGCAAGCTGAAAATGATCCTGGCAAAGGTCAACCATGACCAAGGACAGACGCATCGGAGGTTTTTATTATGCAAATGTTCAAAAGTTGCTCTCTACCTCGACGTTGGCACATACAAGCAACTCCGAGTGCTAGACCGCCTATATCTAACGGACCTCCCCTTTCGGTTCAACTGGGCCCATACGGAACATCACAATCATGTACAAGCAATTCCCGGTACTAGACCGCCTATACGTGACGGACCTCCCCAATACATGGTTCAACCGGGCCCATACATAACATAATCACGACGTTTGCGGATACCTCTGGCCAAAGCGTATCCGGGCAACCCGTGCCTTTACAAACACCCTTCGTAACTACGGAATCATCAATGTCATCATCATAGTATCACAAGGGCACGATGTCCCACAGATAAGAATCATATTATCATATCATCTCATAACTAGTAGGTATCCAACTCACATAATTCATCAAAATATTTCAAATCTGTATGTCAATACATTTCATCAAATCATTTCAAATCAACATACCAATGCAATGGTAGAATAAAAAACATTCTAGTTCTCAAATAATGGCACAATATTAATTCATTTCAAACCATGGATGCATAGTCATAGAAAACATAAGTTTACGACACTCCAATAGTTACAAAACAGATTTTAGATTTAATATCACACGTCGAATCAATGCATATCAAAGCATGTCTTGTTTAAAAATACGAAAAAATCAGATTTTTACTATTTCATGCAAGAGATTAGGGTTCTACTCACAGTATACGGGAGGGTCAATCACTCCTTATAATACACAACAAGTGTCGAAATTGTGCTCCCCTCGATCGGTCTCCAGGAAGGTCACTACAATTGTAACACATCACATATGTCATGAATTGAAAAATTTCTAAGTTAGTTAGCATTTTAACCAACCCTATATCTAGGCAAAAACTAGGGCATGCTAAATACTCTCTCAACCACGCGCATTTCATCTTCATCTTTCTTCATCACCAACAACAACTTTAATGTTCCATACATTCATTCCTCATAGTATCATCACCAAGCATATATGCCTCCCATTCCACCTTCTGCATACACAAAACAGTCTGCATACAAACATATTTATTCTTTATTAAATTTTCTCCTTCGACATATAAATATAATACACATACATTGGTCATACATACACATACACATATTCCTCACACCTCGACATCAATTATATCTATGCACATTCACCATTGCACCACAAAAATTCTGCACACTTTCAACCATTCTCCTTGGCATTTAAGGTGATTTTAGCACACAATAACATATCATTATGCTCAACCAACAATATCACACTTTTCAGCCCATATATACTTGCATATACTCACAATTCAATCATATGAAATCTTACTCGATCCTCAATTGATCTTTCCTAATACACAATCACAATTATGTCATCAATTTTCTGTCATTTATAAATAAATAACACAATCAAAACCAAGTCCAATTCAACCCTAAAGATCACTAAAAGTCGGAAACAAACATAAAATAATTAGTTTCCTCCAAGATAGAAATTCTTTGAAAGATCATAAACTTTTCGATTCTCATCCAAATGTCTCAACCCATATATCATTTTCAACGTATAAAAGTCTAGTTTCAAAATACGAAGATCGTATTTAAATTACCTATATGCAAAACAACCTATAATGTAAAACAATGCATCAATCCTTAAACTTAAATCCAAATTTCTGACTATTTTCATGCATACGTCAAATTAAACTCTAAGAGAAACCATTCTAATCAATTCAACATGATTCTATCATCCGGAACAGTCCAATTCGTATAAAATCATCTATTTAACCTAAACAATTACATATAATATTAGATAACACATTTCAAATCTAATCTAACATACATCCTAACATATGCAATATATTCTTAATCTAATTTACCCTAAATTCATCCAATGTGTCGACATAATTAGTATTTTACCCCACCTAGGGTTTTCGCAATCTACAACCCTAACGTCCGTGCGCCATTCAATTCATTCCAGGACCTGTAATGCTTCCAAAATTAAGCAAATTTTAGCAATTAATCTTAATCACTATAAGAATCAAAACCCTAAATCTATAGGTCAGAACTTTCACCCTTACCTTCGCAGGGGAATGAGTGGAGGTAGTCTAGGGTTCACAAGCGTCCAAAGAGCACTGTTTTGGGTTGTCCGCAGAGGTGGAACCAGTGCTCACCGCGAGCACTGTGCGAACAAGCCAAGGAGAAAGAGAGAGAACGACAGTGAGATGTAGAGAGAGAAAGGGAGTAGAGAGAGAATCAAAGGGGGGAGTGAAAAAGAGAATGGTGGTTGTGCGGCGGTGGTGGTGGAGAGGATGTTGCGGTGCAGCGGGCAGCGGCGAAGGAGAGAAGACGAAGGGTCACGGGAGAGGGAAAGTGAGAAGGGGAAGAATTAGGGCTTAGTCCAAATTCAAATTTTTTTCGATTTTTTTTTATTATATATATTTGTATAAAACAAATTCATAAATAAATAAATGAGTGAATGACTAAATTGATAAATGAATATATATATATATATATTTCTATACTCACTTTAGACTTCAAATCGCGAGTACGACATCTAGAATATATCAAAAATTAAATTTAAAAATCCCAAAATCGAAAATCAATAACAAATAAAAATTTCTCTCTATTTATATAAACTGAGAAATATTTTATTAAATTCAAGAACTAGAGTACAATACAAACACCGTTGTGTCGGTGTTACATTACCGGAGAGCTTTTTATCGAGAAATTTTGAGAGATGAAGGTTTGTGTACTAGGGAACTTTTTACTGTAGAGTTTTCACACTCTTAGTTTTTTTACCAGGGAGCTTTGCACCGGAAAGTGTTTTACTGGGGAGTTTTCATGTACCGCGAATTGGAGAGTTTTTTATTGTGGAACTTTCACATTGTTAGTGTTTATAGTTGGTGATCGGTCCAGTGGTGGATTATATATGTAAAATTATATAACGAAATTACATTTTATAATATCATATTTAATTTAAAAAATCTAAAATATTTAAAAGAATATCAAAAAATATAAAAATCAAGTCATCTATGATATTTGTAAAACATCTAAAATATTTAAAAAAAATATCGCAAAATATAAAAAATACTTTTAAATTTTTTTTTAAAATAATGTTTTTTAATAATATTAATTTTTGCAAACTATTTTTTTTTTGATATTTTTTAAAGAAAGGAAACAGAAAGAAAAAAAAAAACAAAATAAAAGAAAAACAAAAAAAAACCAAAAACATGAAAAAAAAAAAGAAAAGATGCTTTAGTCGACTAAGGCATCTCATTAGTTGACTAAGCATCTTGTTTTTTTTTTTTTTTTCCTTTTTTTTTTCTTCCTTTTCATCTTGTTTTTTTTTTCCTTTTTTTTTTTTCTTCCTTTTCATCTTGTTTTTTCTTTTTTTTATTTTTGTTTTCTTTTTCAATGATATTTTGAAAAAAATATCATAGATATTTTTTAAAAATAGTTTTTTTTTTATTTTTTTTTGTTTTCTATTTTTTTCAAAAAAAATCATAGATGTTTTTAAAAAATAATCTTTTTAAAAAAGGTAATGTTTCTTGGAAAACTATTTTTTTAAAAAATATTTATGATATTTTTTAAAAAAACATCATGAAAAAAACCTAAAAGAAAAAAAGAAAAAGAAAAAAAAACAAAAAGAAGATGAATAAAAAAAAAAAAAGGATAAAAATATTAAATTTTAAAACTATATTTTTAAAAAACATATGGGGTTGTGGACCGGAGAGCTTTCACGTATCGGGGACCATGGAGCTTTTACCGCGGATTATCGGGGAGTTTTTTATCGGGGAGCTTTGAGAGACGAAGGTGTTGTGTATCAGGGAGTTTTTATATACCGGGGATCGGGAAATTTTTTACCACGGATTACCGGGGAGTTTTGTAATGAAAAACTTTTTATCGGAGAGTTTTGAGAGATAAAAGTGTTATATATTGGGGATCTTTCATATACTATGGACGAGGAGCTTTTTACTATGGATTACAGAGAAATTTTGTATCGGGAAGCTTTTTATAGGGGAGTTTTGAGAGAGGGAGCAAGGACCGGGGAGCTTTTATCGTGAATTACCGTGGAACTTTGTACCAGGAAGCTTTTTATCGTGAAGCATTGAGAGAGGACCGTGTTGTGTACCGGGGAGTTTTCATGTATCGGGGATCGAGAAGTTTTTTACTACGGATTATCGGGAAATTTTGTATCGGGAAGTTTTGAGAGAGAAAGATATTGTGTACCGGAGAGTTTTCATGTACCGGGGATCAGGGAGTTTTTTACTACGGATTATTAGAGAGTTTTGTATCGGGAAGTTTTTTATCGGAGAGTTTTAAAAGAGGAATGTGTTGTGTACCGAAAAGTATTCATGTACCGGTAGCTGAGGAGTTTTTTATCGCGGAGTTTCGACATTTTTAGTTTTTTTACCGAAAAGTTTTGTACTAAGAAATTTTTTACCAGAGAGTTTTGAGAGAGAAATACGTTGTGTATCAGGGAGCTTTCATGTACCAGGGATCGGAGACTGGGGGGTTTTTTACCGTAAAGTTTTTCACATTCTTAGTTTTTTTATCGAGAAGTTTTGCACCGGAAAGTTTTTACCGAGAAATTTTTTACTGGGGAGCTTTCATGTACCGGCACTGGGGAGCTTTTTGTCTTTTTGTTTTTTTCTCTCTCTCTCCTCTCTCTCTCTCTCTCAAAAGCAAAAAAAAAAAAAAAAAAAAAAAAAAAGATGCCTCATGTCCCTTTAGTCGACTATAAGGCATGCCTTAGTCGACTAAAGATCTTAGTCGACTAAGCATCCTTTTTTTTTCATCTTTTTTTTTTTGTTTTTTTAACGTTATTTTGTAAAAAAAAAAACTATCATAAATGTTTTTAAAAATATATTTTTAAAATTTAATATTTTTATCCTTTATTTCAAGATATTTTTTTAAAAAATATCATAAATGTTTTTTTAAATAGTTTTAAAAATTAATATTTTTAAATGCCTTTTTTAAAAAAATAATTTTCCAATAAATATTACCTTTTTAAAAAAGATTATTTTTTAAAAACATCTATGTTATTTTTTGAAAAAAATAGAAAACAAAAAAATAAAAAAAAAAACTATTTTTAAAAAATATCTATGATATTTTTAAAAAATATCATTGAAAAAAAAAAAAAGACAAAAAGGAAAAGAAAAAACAAGATGAATAGGAAAAAAAGAAAAAAAAAACAAGATGCTTAGTCGATGGCTTAGTCGACTAAAGCATTTTTTTTTTTTTAATGTTTTTGGTTTTTGGTTTTTTTGTTTTTTTAGCTTGTTTTTCTTTTTTGTTTTTTTGTTTTTCTTTTCCTTTCTTTAAAAAATATTAAAAAAATAGTTTGCAAAAATTAATTTTTTAAAAAAATATTATTTTTTAAAAAATTTTTAAATATATTTTGCAATATTTTTTATAAAATATTTTAGATGTTTTACAAATATCATAGATGACTTGGTTTTTATATTTTTTGATTTTTTTAAAATATTTTGATTTTTTAAATTAAATATGGTATTATAAAATGTTATTGCGTTATAGAATTTTGGACAGATCACCAACTATAAACACTATACCACGCGAAGCGTGGTTATCGCCTCCTTGTTCTGTTTTAAATATTGACGGGACAAAAAAAAAAAAGGCAAATGATGAGATATATTGAATTTTCTGCAATATAACTTAATATTTTTTTTTCAAAGAAAAAAAGATATTGAATCTAAAAGATATTATGATTAATTTAAAATTTTATAATTTTTTAAAAAATTTAATTTTTGTTAACATGAACTTTTGTTCAGAATTTAATCTATTTTATCTATCTCGCATTTAATTTTTATAACATTAGTCCAGATTAATACTAACCAAATCACAAAAAAAAAAAAAGCAGCAAACAAATCCCTATAATGTTAGACACTTTGTAAATCGCTTTACTCAGGCCAAAATGCAATCTGAGCGATTCAAACCCCACAAAATAGGAAAGGAGCCATCATGTATCTATCCCACGGAGTAAAGAAAGTTCTTCTGTTAAGGGCACTTGTGGTTAGAAGAACGATTCTGATTTTTCACTATGAATTGACCATAATTTCATCCTAAATTGATATATGACACATTCAAGTTGCAATTGGAGTTTACCAAGTAGAGCCCACAAAATATGTCAATTAACAAAAATTTGATTAAGAATTAGGCTTTCCTTCTCATGCATCCCACGAACAGCATATCTTAAGTCTTCTTCCACTGTTGATCACCTTGTAGACTCTGGTGATTGACTGGTGGAACTTCCTGTATATTGTGAAGTCTTAAGGGTAGGCGAATTCCAATCTTCTAGACACGATGCTGGACGTCGGGGATGGTACAGTCAAATTCCTTAATTTTATAGAATTTATTTTTTCTCAATTATAATTTTTTTGGGCATCTTTATTTATTACTACTAAATATTCAGTTTAAGTGAATGTATTACTATATCATAAAATATCAAATAACGGTAAAATCTTTTATGTGTACTATTGTAAAAGGGTTTTATAAATATTACCTTAAATTTAAAATCATGGGTAAAATGATTGGAAAAATAGACTACAAAGTAGTTATGTAGGAATTTGCAACCTTGTTAGGAGAATCTGGTCCGAACATGAAATCATATAATGTCATTTTTATGGTTGAAATGATGGCTCATACTTTTCTGCAAACATGGTCAAGGAAAATAATTGCCCGGAGAATAGTTTGTCGTGAAGATTTCTTAGCCTATGAGATTGGTTCTATCTATTGAACATCTCTCACGAGCTGAGCTGGGTCACGTCACGAACACTATTGCAAATTCAAATTTGGAATTGTTCTAGTTTGATAAAATATGCTTGGCTGGTTTCCATCGTGTGACTCAATTAATTAATGTACCAATGAATCTGTCAATAATATATCTGGAACAATGCGTGTGATACCTAATTAACTTATGCAATCTCAAGGTAAACATCCTTATAATCTGACTCAGGATAAGAAATTTGGCTTAATAGGCTATAATGGTTGAAGAGTCTAAAATACGATTTCCAAAAATGAAAAGAGATTTAAGTATGGTTAAACCATTCTGAGTTCGATCAAATATAGAATACTAAAAAATCAAAATTTGAGTTTAATTGAATTTTTGTAGTAATTAGACACAATCTTAGCATAAAATTGAAATCAAATTTACTTAAACTTTTTACATTATAATTGTGAGACGCACATTTAAGAAAAAGTCAAATTTTTTGCCATATGCAAAAGAAAATATCTTAAGTTGGGCTATATTCTAAAATTGGATCTAAAAGATGAGTTAAACCCTGAAGGTAATTAATTCTAATTAAACAGGATTTTCTTTCTTCTTTTTTTTTTTTTTAAAAAAAAAAACAGTATTTGAGTCATATCTTCGACCATACAAATCGAAGATATTTGATTGGAAGTATCTGATTTTAAACTTTCGGTGATTAAGCGTGACTTGGGGACCCACCACTGAATTCGAAATTCTGCATAGAAATATCTCTGTCTTAATCCTCTCCCCGGAAGGGAAGATGCCGCTTCACTCCTAATAATTGATCTTTGATGGGCAGTCCAGCAAAGTCAAAATCGAAATGCACAGGAACATTCAGTTGTCAAAGAAGGGGTTTAAAAAAATCAACAGCTTTAAAAAGAGGATGGGGGTGGGGTCTTTTTTGTTTGTTTAAGCTGTCTTTTCCCTCAAATCTAAGCATTGACCGATCAAATGGGTAATAGGTAATATTTAAGAATTCATATGTACGTTATTTTAATTAATTTTTTGATAATTTTAAGATTATAGATTTAAAATTTAAAAATAATCTCTTTATAAAATTATAAAGAATAGATTGCGTATGTATATATGTTTATATTTTTCTTGTTTCGTATATTTTTTTTGTTTCGTATTAAGTCAAAAAATATTTTGTGTGTAAAGTGGATACTTTTAAATGTACATTTGACAAGAACGATGTTTGTGTCAAAATTGTTGCTTCGTAAGTCCGCTTTTGTGGAAACTTAGAAACAATGCTGGTGGGAACCGGTGGTGCAACCAATTTGGAGAAACTCTCCAATCAGTTCAACATCATGCAAGTCTTGGAGACAAGGACATGTTAATAAATGTTTTTTGGAGGGTTTGATGTTGCATATTTATCACTATCGTTGAAGAATCAACGAAGGAAAAATCATCCTCCCCTGTATCTCTTATGTAAAAGTGACCTATAAAATCACTAAAATTCAAACTCTATTAAAAAAAAAAAGAAAATAAAAAAAAGAAGTATCCAATTTTTTTATTTCTTGCGTTGCATAAAAATGAGTTTATTTGAAACCAAGCGAATGAAAATATGTCAAGAAAAGAGAAAGTACCCATATATTTTTTTTTATGTCAGGAAATGAAAATATGTCAAGTTGTTCCACCCAGCACCAAGGGCATTTGGTCTACTGATATGATTATCGCTTATGATCCAAGAGGTCCCTTGTACAATTTTTGGAATGCCCCAAATTTTTTTTCTTTTTTCTTTTCTTCACGTTTGTTTCAAGATATTCACTTTCCCTAACAAAACCAATGACATCAAGAGAAATGGCAGAGAATAGATTCAACCTGTTTCATCAAACAAACAAACAAGCAACAACCCAAATCCAATCCCTAAGAAAACTTCATAAACCCAAAACAGAAAACACCTTAAAATATTTTTCTCCTTTCCTTAAGGACAAAAGACAAAGGGAATATCAATCAACTATCCAACCAGTCGGTATTACTTCATGCTCTTCTTCAGCAATGGCCGAGTCTGCAGAGCCACTAATTCTGGCAATTCCAACAGCAGAATCTGTCTCTGCTGCGTTATTTTCCTCTTTGGATAGACCATAACTGTTAGAAACCTCCCTCCATTCAGTTGTTGATGATAAGTGTCCATGCCGCCCCATGTACTTTTTCAGTTCCACTCGTAGATTTCTAATAGGCTACCATTTTTAACCCAAAAACCAAAATCATCAATTCTATGTTCATATAAAACTATTTAATTATTAATATATCAGATATCGTACCAAGATAAACTTTGTTATTGCGCAAATAAAAGGTTAAATTGATTATTGTTGGAATTAATAGAATTACATGTAGCAGCAGCGGAAGTATTCATAAATAATTTTTAAAAAAATAAATAGATAGTTTCGGGTATAATAATAAATATCTCGAATATGAAGTTTCCAAAAATCAATCGTGCGTCCCTCGATCGGATCTCGCGGTTTGGATGGTGATCACGATGTTAATTGAACCATCACCACAATGTCACAACACCGCAACCCTCAGTCCGACGATGATCGTGACGAGAAAAAATTTTCTACACGAAATTTTTCTTAAGCCTTAATATTATTCTCTCTCTAGAGAATAATCTTTTCTCTCTCAATATTACACTCATCGGCCATGAACCATTCTCTGTTTGTGAAGCAATCAACCATATATAATCCTCTACAGAGGAAGATTACTTTCTCACTCAAAACAAAAATCTCAAATATTTTTAGAGAGAGAATGAGAGTTATTTTCTTAGGGTGGTTAGTGGGTTAGTTGGTGTTCTCCCACTAACCTCATAATTCAAATTTTAAAAGTTTAAATGGACATCACCCATAACCAACAATTATCATAGTCATGGCCATAAAATTTAGCATTTTCCTTTAATGATTATGTTTTTTTCTTTTTCCTTGGATAATCATACAAGCATGTTTCAATAATTTACTTTGGATCTTACCCTTAAATGGAAGTGACATTTAAAAGTTGTACCAATGGTGATTGGAGACTTAAATTATAAGAACGGTGAAAACGAAGCACAAACTGGGAAGGAAACAAACCTCGGCTTTGGATTCCAATGCAAGTCCAAAAAATGCAGCAGAAACAAAATGCTTGCCCACAGACTCCGCCAATTTGATCTGAGAAAGCCAGTAGGATGAGGTCTCGAGGCGGTCGAACCGGCATTTGCTGCAATTCTCGGCCGTGTGGTACGGGGTGCCAGAAATTCTCGGCTTAATCAAAGCCGGCGATCGAGCCGGAGTTTGAACCGGAGTATTAACACACTTATTATTCTCCGAAACTGAAATCTTTGACTGCTCTTGAAAGCACACACTTTTCTTGGCTGATCTGGGTTTGGATTTGTCAGAGGAGTTTTTGTCTTGGGTGGCATTGTTGGGTTTGACTTGGTCATTGCTGCCGGTTTTGGGAGACTCTTGAACCGGTTTGGTTGGTTTATGGGTTACCACAATTTTCGGTTTGGTTGTGGGCTTTTCAATTGTTGGCTTTAAAATCACATTTGTGCTCCGGGCAGTCCCAAAAACCCGTTTTGGCCTAAGAAATTACAAGCCAAAATCTAATGATTACAGAGAGAGAGAGAGAGAGTGAGAGAGAACTGGGAAAGAGTGACAAGAGATTGAGTTAAGAATTACCTCTGTTTTGGAAGATCTTTGGAAATGGGTTTCTGGGCTTCCATAACTTTTTTGTTGGTTGTTCTCTGCTTCGAGGCTTGATATTTACTTGGAAATGGTGTGGAGTTGATCTCCATTTTTCTTGCAAACTTCTGACTCTGATTTGGGGTGATCAAAATTTCTCTTCCCAGTCTCACGCTCTCTCTCTCTCTCTCTCTCTCTCTATTGTTGCTTCGGAGCCAATAGCAGTAGAGAATTTGAAGTTGTTTGAATGATGAAAAGTGCGGGAACAGGTTAGGTTAGTTTATGTTTTTTTAAGACGCTCCCATCCCATCCCATCGCTTCACTTCCTAAAACAAGAAGCAACCACGTGGTTCGTGGGCCCACCACTTCCTTGTTCTGTTCTTCTGCAAAAAGTTGGCGCCAAAACCCACATAAATTGGGCCTTAGCTTCAACATATTATTATTATTATTTTTTGCTTCAACATTTTAGAGATACTTCTTCTGGACTGGGCCCACGTTTTATTAAGTTAGGCCTGCTAGCTTTGTGCCATCTCGGTTCCGCCACGTGGAGGGATTATCTTATGAGCTTATCACAGATCTTCCATTTTCTAGGAGCTGTTCTTTTTCAATTTTTATTTATTAATAATGACATATTTTATAATTATATTCTCAATATATTATATTATGATTGAAAATCGAGTAAGCTTATTCTAGGTGATAGTTTGTAACATCTATACCAAATCATATATTATAAGGGCTGAATTTATATAAATATCAACTATAATGATACAAATAAATCAGATGAAATTACAGATTACATTATTTTGACTCTTTTTTTTATTATATCAAGATTTGAATTAAAAATTATTAGATTAGGAGAATAAATTGTAACTACTAGATTATTTTTTTAAGAATACATTATTTTGACTCTGGATTCGGAGTCAAGAGCTTCGAGAGATTTGTAAGAAAGTTAAAACACTTTTAAGCTAGACAATAGTTTGACTTTCTTTTTTTTTTTTTGGGTGTAATTATGAACGAGGATATTGCTCTTAAAAAAAGGGATAACAAGTCAAACTCGATATCATTGATTTGAGTTTTTGTGTGTGGTGTGAAGATGATTATTCATCCGTGGTGCAATTTCAAACACCTTGCAATGATATTGATAAAGTATTAATTTGTCATGATAAAAAAATATGTATATTAAACAAACAAAAGAGATTTTTGAGTTGATGTCTAAGATTTAAAACAAGAAACGACACCTTAAGTCATGCATCAGCAATTATGCATTGGCCACGATCAAGCATCTGTCCCATGGACTCACTCAAAAGTCAAAAACACTTATCCTCACTAAAGGGACCACTCCTCCATGTTATTATCTTACTAAATGTAATTTAGCCCTAATAGCTCTAATATACCCATAGGGCTCTACCAATCTTTGGCATTTTCAAAGAAATGAACCCCGAAGGACAACCATGAACCACCCCCGTCCCCTCAAGTCATTTTCCTATTGAGGATTGCTCGCCATCAACATTAAACTGCACCATCCTCACAAAAATTTGTGGTCACGTTTACCTCGGCGGAGTTTTTAATATACCAATATTTTATATTTATACCTAACAGGCTTATCCTCAAAAGAAAGGTTTTTTTTTTGGGGGGGGCGGGGGGTGGAGGGGGGAGATGTTGAAAGAATTAGGTCTTTGTTTTTGAAGGTTCCCTCCAGGATCAATGTTCTAAAAGTGTCAATGTCAAATGAGTTACTTCTTCGAGTTTTTTCGGGATTTCGATGTAATTCTCCAGTGTCTGATTTTGGGACCAAAACATATTAAAGGATATATCATATATTTTTACTTTTTCTCTCATAATGTGGGCCTGCACATGTAAACACATTCACTTCTTCAGAGACCCTTTTGATCAAGGGTCGATCTCGTTCTCTTCTCTTGTCTTGATTTGAGCTTGAACAAGCTTGCAAAATTATGTTCCCACATAATTCAACTGAACCACCAAATAAGTAAATGAATGTAAGAAACAACCAACTCCCTTCTACACCAGACCGGGTTCCTCAATGGCATTTTTCTGGGATACGTGGAGTAGAAAGAAAAGCGGGTAAAATGCTTTTTTTTTTTTTAAAAAAAAAAAATTATCCTCTTTCAATTATATTTAATAAATAATATTTTCCCTAATAAATTTTAAGATGGGATGACATGCTAATAAATATTACCCAAGTGGGGACACACACACACACATGTAATTAAACTTTAGTTGATCATTTATGGTATTTTTGGGAGTTTTGGAGAGAAAAGAAAATATTAATTAGGAAAAAAAAGAAATGAAATGAAATTTTTAATTTTTTTCTATTTTGTTTGGAAGTTTTATGAAAGAAAAGAAATGAGACTTATTGGAAATAAAAAATTTTACTTTCAACTTTTAAAATATAAATTTAGAAAAAAAGTCATGGCACTCACAAAAATAAAGTGAGTCCCAAAGTTCAGTTTAAACGCATTTAAAATCAAGTAGAATTTCTAATATGGAAATAATAGCTATAAGGATCGGTTTAGTTCTTTTATGAAGAAATTAACTTTTACTTAATATAATTTTATATTTTATATCTAAAAATTTATACTTTAATTGAAATTATTAAAAATAAAATAAAATATAGATAAAGTTAATAAAAATAAGACTAGTTGAAGTTTCTCAAGTGGGTTCGAGTTCAGATTTAAGGGTCCCTATAAAAGAATTGTATCATAATTTGAATTTGAGATCATTGAGCTAGAAAGGAAAATTATGATCATTACTATATCCCCTTAAAAACGTCCCTATAAAAGGGTTAGGTTTTCTTTGAATTATGACTTTGTTCGAAGATATCACGATTGTGTTCTCATTTGAAGCCCATCATGTTGATTGGTCCACCATCTGAGCCAAATGGGCCGGCTTGTTTCTCAATTAATAATATGTTTATAATTTGATTTTTCTTTTAATTGATTTCATAATTTTATTGGCTATATTTCCAAAGTATTTTCATTTCTTTTTCATCCTTTAAATCCGAAGATTTAAATTGACTTCATCAGCCTACGAGATTAATACCAACAAGTTGGGCTCATATGGGCTCACAATATGATAGATTACACATACGATTTGTATGATGGTTAAATCAAGGCGGCACAAATCTGATTCGCAAAGGAGATAAGGAAATGAATTAATATTAAGGGATAGTTGGTCTATTAAGATGATGCATTAAAATTTTTAATAAGATTTTAGGTTCAAATTTCAGAATTAAAAATATTACGCCGAGAGATGTATTAAATAGAATTCCTATAAATGCTCAAATTTAATTAGTTAAGATATAATTTCAGATATCGATGGTGAAAAAAAAAAAGAAAGTCATTAATTAGTATTAAAAAATGTTTGAAATTGCATTATAGGGTGCCAATTCTTCGTATGAGCATTTAATTGGGAATTAAGATTCTCCATGTGAATAGGATATATAGTCGCAAGTTGTTGAGTTGAAGTTCTATTTCAATGGGGTTCTTTTCAATGCCCTGTTTTCCAAAAATTGAAACACCCCACCTCAATTAAATTCTCTCACATGGTAAATTGAAGAAATCCTATTGCCAAAATAGCCAAATCATACCTTAGAAAGCTTTGAATCAGTCCATCCCACATTATCATCTAGGAAAATGAAACCTAAATTAAGGAAAATTGAAAACCAGTAAAAAGAAATATAGTAGAGTAATGAGTCAACAGAAAGCGATTCAATAAATATATAAATATATATGTATGTATGTGTGTGTATATATTCTAAACTTTTACAAGTATATGTTTGGCTGTTCCTTAAATAAGATTTTTTAATTAATCTGTCA
This sequence comes from Dillenia turbinata, assembly GCA_037126225.1. Lineage (NCBI taxonomy): Eukaryota > Viridiplantae > Streptophyta > Magnoliopsida > Dilleniales > Dilleniaceae > Dillenia > Dillenia turbinata. Next base: position 3,682,477 of record JBAMMX010000007.1, read on the forward strand.
AACATTTTGACCATTGAGAAATTGGCCCCTTGTTGTTGTATCTTTCCCCTTTGTCGATTCCACTTGCATGGGAGCTTATCTGGACCGGAATCAACTCCTCAATTTATAACTATTAATAGAAGTTCAACAATTTATTTTACATAATATATTAAAATTTAAAATATTTTTATTATTATTATTTATTTTGTGAAGGAAGGCAAAAAGGTAAAGTAGAAATTTAAGTTTTTAAGTAATAAAAAATTATTTTTTTAAAAGGAAAAAAAAAACACATAACTTCTTTATTTTTCCCTAAATTTACTTTTTAAATATCTTTTTTCTTTAGTTATTAGATTTATTCTAATTTTTTACGTGCATGACATGAATGGTACCCTTATTTTTATAATATAAAGTTTTAAAATCAAAGTGCTAAGTTCTAACTTAGAGAATTTCGGGGTAGATTACTATATAATTATTAATGAAAGATTTGGACGTTTTGTCCTGCAAAATTTTGTTAAATAATAAGAGCAAGACAGAGAGAAAAAACCAAAGTTGGTTGCTTGGGATATTATTATATGTTGGCCATTTTTGACCTTAGAATTTATTCTATGCCAATGAAAAGTAAGAAGAACGTCTGAAGTATTTTTCTCACAAAGGAACGTCGCATAGACGACGTTGCACCGAATCCAAGACCGTTTACACACAAAGAAAATTCTTAAGTGAATGAGAATAAGCATTTTTCTTCGTTAATATTTTTCTTTGGGTAGAAATATGATAAGATAATAACAATCTAAAGATATTTTCTAATAATATTTCATAAAAGGAATTTCGCTTGTAATTAGAATATTAAGAGAAAATTTGGTCCCCTAGGGACAGTTTAAGTAGTAGAACATTCCCACTTTCATCCTCCCTTTCTCGATTCTGTCGTACTTGATTATATCTTTTTGGTAAAAAAAAAAAAAATACATAGAAAACTTGACTCACACCTTTAAAATTAACCGTTAAGGTTGAGCATACCCATATTTGCATATTACATCTAGAAACATAAATTAATCAATGTGGGATTTTAACATCTTTTTTCATATTGGGTTTTAAAGTAACTCTGATATTATATTATGCAAGAATTGGATTCTTATCTTAAAAACTAAATGTTGATATCGAAAGATTTTATATTTATGTATTCTTTTCAAAAGATTTTGTTAGCCTTCGAGGAATTTTAAGGAAGAGTATTTCCTACTTCCAATTTTTTGAGTTCAACATGGTGACAGGATGACATTAATTCTCATCATTCAATGTTAGCATGCCAGAAACACATTGGGGTGGAGACGAGGGTTAAGCCCTCCCCAACGTGGGCACGACAATGTCCGTGACAATTACATTTTTTTGGAGATTTAAGTCTTGGAATTTCCATTTTGCAGAAGGGCCCCATTTTTATTCAATTGTTTGAAAATAATTTCTCTCAACTTGGATTGGTATAATGTCCAAACTTCATTTCAAATGACAAAACCCTATTTGAATTGAATTAAAAGGACTGAAAATAAAATATCAAATGATCCAAACCTACTTGTGTTAAGGTCATGACTCATGCAAGTCAATTTATTTGTAGCATATCAGAATTATCAATATTAGAAAATATAATTTTATTTGTCATTTTTGGAGTTCATTGTGTGTTTTCATAATATTACTTAATAAAATTTATTTAATTTTTTCATATTAAGTGCAATGTGATGAAATAATAAATTTTGAAACTCGGCATCATCATGGATGAATAAAATTTGGAAGCGAACTGGGAGTGAAACCAAAAGTTTATATTACGGGATGAATTATAAAATGTATTTAAAATTATAATATTGGAAAAAAAGTAGGAATTAAAACTTTTAAAGATTGAAAAATATTTAGGAGTATAATTAAAAATATATACATACATAAACATGAGATAATATTTTTCTTAAAATTTCAAAAAGCAGCTGCCGTTGCCCCACGCTAGATATGATTAAGAGTATGTTTGGCACAACTTTTTTTTTTCTTATTTTCTTTTTTTTAAGGAGAAACAAAAATTAATTTATTTTGAAAAAGAGTTAAAAGTTGTTTGAAATTTTTAAATTTTTTGCAAAATATTTTTTATAAACTTTATGTTTAATGAAATTATCATAAGAAATATACACATAAAATATAATTTTTTTTCCTCATCATTGATTGATTAAAATTCATATATCTACATTTTAAAAAAAAGTATAAATACTAATAATTAAAATAAAAATAAATTAATTATTTTTCTAAACTATTAAAATAAAAAATTTATAAATATAAAATCATTTTTATATAACATAAAGAACTAAAAAATTCAAAAATAACATAAGTCACATATTTATGAACACCCAAGTCATACAAATTGAATAAGAAAATATTTATGAATATATTTGGAATTTATAAAAAAAATATTTAAACTCACCCAAGTTATATATTTATAAACACCCAAATCATATAAATGAAATAAAAAAATATTTATGAATATATCTAGAATTTAAAAACATATTTGAAATTTATAAAAAAAAAAAAAATAAAACTATCTAAGTCATAGCATTTATAAACACATTTATAGTATAAACATATTTAAAAATTCACATTATTTAAGAGAGAATATGATTGAAATAAAAAAAATAATATTTTAGAAAAGTTTGAGCATTAAAAAAAAGAGAAGAAAAAGTTTCTCCTTAAAAATTACCTTTTCTATTTTTATTCGTTAAAAAATGTTATTTCTAAGGAGAACAAATTTTGTTTGTCAGACTTTCTCCTCAAAGGAGAAGAGAAGTGGACACTAATACATTTTACTGGAGCAGTCAAACCTTTCTTTTAACTTTGATTAAAAGTCTCCTAACACATTAAGGTTGGGGCAGCTTTTTCCTATTTTGTATAAATCAATGCATACTTTTCTTCTCAATGTAGTTTCTTCTCATACGTTAGGTGATCTGAACCTGTATTTTTTTTTTTTTTTTTTTTTTTTGGGGGAAGCATTCATTCGAAAGAATGAGTTCAAGTTCCGCAAATATGGGTCAAGTCAAGAACATTCATTCCGAAAGGCGTAATTAATGAGCTATTGCACATTTATGCTATATAAAAAAAAACGAAAATTAATGAATTATAGTTCAACTCTATTCTCTTCGAACATTTCATATATATATATATATATATATATATATGTGTGTGTGTGTGTGTGTGTGTAAATATATAAAACGTTAGTAATATCAACAAAATTTAATGAATCAAAAATAAATAAATCTATTACCAAGTTTAAGTGAAAGAGAAAGTGAAAGCTTTCCTCTCGGTCAGAGTTCAGAGTTCAAACAATTGTCTATTTTAGTTATATCATATACTATAAGAGTATTTAACAAATTAAGTTTTTGGAGGGTATTGGGAAAAAAAAAGGATAAATTATGAATTATCATAGATGTTCCATTCCCTTGGGATTTTTTTTTCTGTTATATAAAGATTTAAACCTGAATCACCGAGTTAGGAAAAAGGGTTTTGACTACTAAATTATCCTCTTTGGACCCTTTATGATAAGTTATAAATTCTTTAACAATGCAAGCAATTTTTTTTTTTTTTGGGAAAAAAAATGAATGTCGTGTTTTGAAATTTATGTTGAATGAAAAATCATTATGTGTCACATTCTAAAGCCAGCGTAGATAACAAGATCAAATTATCTTTGATTGGTTTCCAATGTCTAGGAAAGTTTCTTCAGGTAGCTAGCCAAATGAAGGACGGAAAATAAATCTCCAATTATAGTGTTTTAATTTTTTTTTAAAGAAAAATTATAAATTGAAGGATGCGTTTAGTTGTGGAAAATGTTATCTAATTTTTCATTTTTAATTTTTTTATATTTTCTATTTCTAAAGAAAATTATATTCAAGTATAATTCAGAAAACAAATTTTTATACCCAGCCTTTTCTGATTAAATGAGTCCACCTACCCTTCATGTTTTCAAATTCTTCAAAATTAAAGAATTTTAGAAAATGGGGTTTATTTATAATAAAAAATAGTAAAAAATAATTTTAAAATAATTTTATATTTCTTTTTATAAATTAAAAAATCGTGCTTTCTAATTTTCATTTTTTAGAAATTGAAAAGTGGAGTATTTGAACACAATTTTATTTTTTTAGAAAATAAATTTTAAAAAATACCATTATTTTTCACAACTAAACACACCATAAATATTGCTTGCTCTCTTACAAATTATAGCCTGTCCTCTGAAATTATAAATTCAAATATATTTTAATTTCATCCTTTCTATATAAATTTTTAACTCTCGTTGATTTTCAATTATGGCAAAAATTTACCTAAATGATAAAGATTTCACGGAAGTCAATATGAACTGGTACACTACACTCCTGGAAAAGATCTATTTGCTTCTCCAAACATGTATTACAAATGGAATACGAAATTCAAATATTTCGATAAAATAAATTTTTTCAATACAATATGTTGAAATAATGAGAAAAACTTGAAATTTAATGTTTGTTTTTAATATGTTGGGAAAAAACCTGTAAAATAGTAAAGCAGTTGTCACAAATATGTGAAAATCAAATATTTTTCTTTCTTCCTGCAAAATATATGGTTTATCCCCAATATATAGACAGTGTTACACCATTTTTACAAGAGCATTTTCAATAATTAAATCTTAGATTTAAACAAAAAATGCAAGTAATTTAAGTCACAAACCAAAAGTAATTAAATAGCAATTCATCTATCTATTATTTTTCCAAAGTATAGTATTAATTAATTTGTCAATGAATTATAATTCGTTGACTTATTTAAAAGTCTTGAATTTAAGTCTCTGGTCGGCCCGGTTCTTAATTTGAAGCCGATTGATATTAATAACAGTGGAAGACCTAGTCGCTTGATAACAAAAGGTCCTAATTAAGCTTCCAAGTCAATACCTTAAATAAGGGGAATATGTCACATTTGCATCAATTATTGAATAAGTTGGTGTAGTAGTTGTGATCTTTTTTTTTTTTTTTCTTTTTTAATTCTCAACATTTAGATTTAAACTTTAATACTAACAAGGTTACAAATTTTTTTCCCAATTTATTAGGTGGGTTTATAAATAAATCAAATTTATTCGCTTCTCGAATATCGAATAAATTCATCAATACACATCTAAAATATAGTTTTCTGTATTACTCTTGTCAAGCAAAATATTAATGGTACCTTAAAAAACAAGGTAAAAATTGTGAGTCTTATGACAACTAGTTTATCATTCGTATAAGAAAATCGTGTGTAACAAAAATTTTAGAAAATAGGGTTTTGTGCCGATTTGAGCAATCAATTCGAAATTCAAGGATATATATGAAGGCAGTTTGAATCTGTCGCAAAAGGAGGTCAAGACAAAAAGATTTGATATTCTATAAGATTTCCGAAGCTGATGAAAAGCCTATTTGTAAAAGGAAAATGCCGCAAAAGCCTACTTGTAAACATGGATCTTTTGGGGGCCTACATCAATGGCACGCATAGCTCGATCTTACCAAATTAAGGTGGATTTAAATGCATGGGAGGGTCTTGACTGAGCACAATCAACAAATTGTTGCATGGATTTTTCTTATTATTATTTTAATAAATAAAGGCATACGGACCAAAGTTACTTTTTTATGTTGGCTTGTTGCATAATTAATTAAAATAGAATAGAAATATAGGTGTCAGAAAAATCAACTCTTAAAATGGAACCCACGATATTGTAATCGGCTAAGTTGAATAACTCAAATACCGGTTGATCTAATAAAAAAAAATAGATTATTGTTTTCAATAATAATTTAACATATATATTTAAATTTTTTATATAATGTGTTTTATATTTTTAAATTTGATAATAATTTGCATTAATTTGTGCTTAGAATTATAGTCCATATATCATATTTATTAATTATTGTTTTTCTTTTTTTTTTTTTGAAAAATTTAATATTTAATTTTTCACATGTCATTGATTAAAAAAAAAAAAAAGAGGAAATTTGTCCTTTTTAGTTTTTACAAATATCTAGATGATGTATCGGGTTGGGTTATTCTCGGGACCCGAAATCAAATCCACAGGCTTCTTAATTAAGTCGCAAAACGAAGCATGCAATAGAAAAAAAATCACATGAACTCATTCTATTTAATAATTCACCCCAAATTAAATAATTAAAAATTATTGTAAAAAATTTTATTAGCCTTAAAAAGTATAAAAAAAAAATAATCTTTTCCAATAAAGAGTTTATATATATTTTAATCGAAAAGAAACCTCTTATTGATACTTTGTGCTTAGTGAGAAGATTGTACATATTATAAAAATATATGGAAACGAAGTATAAATAAATTATATAAAAATAAATTAAAAATGAATTTTAAAAAGTATATCTGAGAGAAAATACAGAACTTGCAAGTTAAGGAAAGAAGAAGCTTTTTGAATAATTTTTTTCAAAAAGAAAAATTAACAGTTTATTTAGATATTTAAATCTTAATTTCCAACAAAAAGTAAGATTTTGAAATTTAAGAATATTATAAAATAAAATATAGATGGATTACTGCAAGTTCTGTTTTCTTCAATAATTAAAATTTAAATGATTGATGAGCTGCTGAAATATAGTCAAAATTATAAGTCCTGTATGAACCATTGAGCAAGTCAACTCTCTCTCTCTCTCCCTGTCTCCCCCTCTGTGTGTGTGTGTGTGTGTGTGTGTGTGTGTGTGTGTGTGTGTCTGGAATCAGTATTCCAACGCGTAGGATAGTCAAGTCATCTGCTTCCTTCAACCCCTTCCGACCCTCTCTGTCTCTTTCACTTTCCAATCCCAAATTCGAAAGTACAAAAAACACCGTGTTAGCATTTTAAATCCGCCCCTTTTTTATTTCTATATTCTGGACTCACCCCTACCTTTTTGTCTATTTCCATTTCTATATCTTAAAAGTTAAAAGACGGTTTTCATCCGCGGAAAATTCTCTAACACTTTTGTCTTCTTATATACCTCAACAACTTCCACAATCTCCTGTTCTCTGTGAATCCATTTCTTTATAAAAAACCGAGATTCCCACCGACAACACAAACTGGAGACATGGCCGGCGGCGAGAGTGGAAGATCCCTCGAACAAACGCCGACATGGGCTGTCGCCGTGGTTTGCTTTGTTCTAGTCGTAATTTCAATTATCATCGAAAATATTATTCATCGAATCGGAGAGGTAATCAAATTCACATACTTTTTTTTTTTTTTTTATAAATTAATTTCCATTAAATCAAACATCTTAATGACCAGAATCTTTGTTACATAATTTATTTTTAGTGGTTGAAGAAGAGACATAAAAAATCTCTTTATGAGGCGCTCGAAAAGATCAAATCAGGTAAAACAAAAAGATTTCATTAAGTTGTTAATTTAATTCCTATTAATTAATTAATTTTAATAATCTAACTTTTTTTTTTTTTTGTGGTGAAGAGCTTATGCTACTGGGATTCATCTCATTGTTGCTAACAGTCGGACAAGGTCTAATAACAAAGATTTGCATATCAAAGAGTGTTGCGGCTACTTGGCATCCTTGTAACAAAAAGCAGGAGTCCAGCTATGAGAATTACCAGACCGGCAGTCGGAGACTGCTCTCTATAGTGAGCTCGGGAGGCGGATTCCGTCGTATTTTGGCGGCCAGCACTACCGACAAATGCGCCGAAGAGGTACGTTTTGTGCTATAATTTAAGCGAATAAAGTAATTATTGAATTAATGTCTGGAAAATATATATATAAAGTAAAACTGCGTGAACTGGTGCATGAGCTTGTGTTGGTTTACCTTTCTGGTTGGTATAATTTATGGTTCCCAACTTGTGTTAATAAAAATTTGTTGCTTTTCTTTTTTGAGTTTAAGGAATAAATTGGAATAGAGAGAGAGAGAGAGAGAGAGAGAGGGTATAACTCTAAATTAGGAAATGCGCGTTATTTGATTCTTGTTTTGTTTGCAGGGTAAAGTGCCGTTTGTATCTGCTGATGGGATACATCAACTCCATATTTTTATCTTTGTTTTGGCTGTATTTCACGTTTCATATTGTATTATGACCCTGCTTTTGGGGAGAGCCAAGGTACATATTCCATCATACAATTTCAAATTCTCTCTCTCTCTCTCTCTCTCTCTCTCTCACATACGATGTACTGACATATAGATGAGAAGTTGGAAGAAATGGGAAGAAGAAACAAGGACAGCAGAGTACCAGTTTTCCCACGGTAAGCTTAATTTAGTTCAACTTCATTTGCTTCTGTGTTGTCTTGATTGAGTGGAGATTTTTATTGGTTAATATTAATTTGTTGACAGACCCGGAGAGATTCAGGTTTGCAAGAGAGACTTCATTTGGTAGAAGGCATCTAAGCTTCTGGACCAAAACACCATGTCTCATGTGGATCGTAAGCACTCATTTTTCTCTCCCTCTTTTTCTTTGCAGCTGTGCTCCTGATGATTTATTTTACGCATTGAGATTGTGTTTCACCGCACAAGTTACCCAAATCAAAAGCACATATCATGCAGCCCATCATAAGTAGTCTAATCTCTGAAGAAGTAACTTTCAGCCATTTAGGTAAAATAGGCGAGTATTAGGAGTGAAAGCATGAATAACACGAGAAATCCTCCATTATCTTGGGATTGAATTGATCAATAGCAACATCAATTATAGGTTGTAGTGTTACGTTGTCGTTGTAGGGACACCCCGATTAACTAAGAGTTCTTGATCAAATATCTTGTCGAGATCTAATAGTTGAAACTTTATGAATACATGTATTTTTATGATTTTTACGATCCCTATGTATAAAAAAAAAAGAAAGAAAATTGAGGACCCTTTTGCCGGCATTTTAAGCATCATGAATCGAATTTAATGAAAAGTTCAGGAAGCACATATAGAAGTGGAAATGCCACATTATTTGATTTGAACATTTTTTAGTCCAACCCTGCTCTTGCTTCCTTCTTAACCAAAATGTTTTTGTATCAGTCACATTATTTGTAGGTTTGACATTTTCGCGAAGATGCCTATCACTCACAATGACGATCATACCCTTTCTTTTTTTTTTTTTCCAGGTCTGTTTCTTCAGGCAATTTGTTCGGTCGGTTCCAAAAGTTGATTACTTGACACTACGTCATGGGTTCATCATGGTATGCACTTTTCCTTTTTCTTTTTTCTCACTTTCATTAGTTTTCGAATGTATAAATCTAATCTTGTTTCAGATTTAATGTGACAAAAATAATTAATGAAATATTATGCTTTTTTAATGTTATGTATGAAGTTATCATAGTCATGGATTGAGATATTGTAGTTTGGTTGCTCATTTTGCGAACATTCTGGTTTATTTTAGGCACATCTGGCTCCACAAAGCCATGCAAAATTTGATTTTCAGCAGTACATTAACAGATCACTCGAAGAGGACTTCCAAGTAGTTGTGGGAATAAGGTCATTTTCTGGAACCATACTTCCTGCTTTTTTCTTTCTTTCTTCTTTTCTCAATTTGGACTAATAGTAAATTCTAATTTTCAACTTTGTCAGCCCACCAATTTGGTTTTTCGCAGTGATATTCCTCCTCTTCAACACCCACGGTAAGCAGATCAATTTCAAACCACGTTTCTCTCTCTCTCTAGATAGTTTCCATATTCCTGTTTATTTTTATTATTAAATAATTATATTTTATTTGGTGGGTTATTTCGACAGGATGGTACTCTTATTTTTGGCTTCCTTTTATCCCACTTATTGTAAGTAAATTGTCCCTTTTTCTTTCCAAATCCAAGTGTAACAAAATATATATATATATATATAATCTCAAAAAGTAAAGAACAAAGGAATTTTTTTTTCAATTTTACGTTATTTAATATGAAATTGAATGGACCTTTTAATAAAAAAGTAATCAATTTGATTTTGATTATTTAAATTTTTTGTGCAGATAATTCTATTAGTGGGGACAAAGCTTCAAGTGATAATAACCAAAATGGCAATTAGAATTCAAGAGAGAGGGGAAGTTGTGAAAGGTGTTCCGGTGGTCCAACCGGGAGATGACCTCTTCTGGTTCAACCGTCCACGTCTCCTTCTCTATCTCATCAATTTCGTTCTCTTTCAGGTACCCTTTCACACACTACTTCTTGTTCTTCCTTTTACAATTTTATCACTAATAATCATAATTACCCACTAATCTTGCGGTTAAAGAACTTGCTAATCCCGTGCTGTTGCCCTTTTTGTCCACTCAGAATGCCTTCCAGCTTGCTTTTTTTGCTTGGACTTGGGTAAGCCCCATTAGCATTATTCAAAATCTTAATTGTAGAAAACAGAGTCCCCTTTTCTTTATTCTTATTATTTTTTTTTTTATTTATTTTGGATTTGTTCAGTTTGAATTCGGGGTTAAATCTTGTTTCCATGAGCATACTGATGACATCATCATCCGAATGTCTATGGGGTAAGTCTCATGTTAACTATTCTTTTTAACCTAAGGTAAAATATAATGTTTTATTCCTAACATTGACGAGATGAATTTGGGCAGAGTTCTCATCCAAATATTGTGCAGCTACGTCACTCTTCCTCTCTATGCCCTCGTGACACAGGTAAACCATTCCTACTTATCACACAAATCAATTGCTTCTCCTAAGTCGTAACTCAAATTCAAACGCCCAAATGACTAACAGATTTTGGAGCACCTCAGGGTTCAATCCTTAAATCTCTGTGGAGATTTTTCACTTTTTTATGAGATAAGCTTAAAATGATTTTTTTTTTTAAGGATACGGAGTTTATAATTTATTATTTTATTATATCTCTGTATAATTCTATTAATATCTTAAAAAACAAAAGAAGTATTACTTAAATTGTTCAACCGTAAATATGTCACACTTGTGATTTTAATTAAAGAAAAGGGGCCAGAAGGATGCTTCTCATAAGTAACAAGCCTGAAAAGTTCAGATTTCAAATTTCCTTTCTTTTTTTTTTTTTGGTTAATAAAAGATTTTCCAGTTTATTAAACCCTAAACCTTTACCATACAATACGGGTGAACTCTTGTTGACTTTATAAATTAATAATAACCCACTCCCTAAAAATAAATTACTTTTTAAAGCATCACATTAAGGTTTTATTACTAATTAAAAATTTGGGAAATAATGTTTGGAAAAAACAGATGGGTTCCACCATGAAGCCAACAATATTCAATGAAAGGGTAGCCGCAGCTCTACGAAATTGGCACCACACGGCCAAGAAGCACGTTAAGCAAAGCAAACATGGAGGAGGCAGCGTCTCCCCAATGTCTAGCCGACCGACTACGCCGTCACACAGCGGCTTGTCGCCTGTCCACCTCCTCCGCCACTACCGTGGCGAAATGGACAGCCTCCAAACATCCCCTAGAAAGTCAAACTTCGACATTAACAATTGGGACGCCGAGGGCTCACCATCGCCTGCCCACCCGCACCATGTCGACGGTTCAAGTACCCACCCGGCACACCACAATGCCCCACTCAGCTATGTAGTGGAGGATGAGAGGGAGGTGCACTTACCCATATCTGACCCTCCGGGACTGAGAGCCCGACCCGGATTGGAACATCATGAGATTGATATTGGACCCACTATTGGCTCAAGCTCAACCAAGGAATTCTCATTTGATAAAAGAGCCAATACGTGAATTTCATTGAGAAGAGGGTATCAAATGATACATATTGGGCATTTATTGCTATCTTTGTTGGTCCAAAACATGTGTGGCTCTTGGATTAAAATTGATTGCGGGTCGCTCATGTGCCTTAATCTGGTCATCTGCTGTGTGAAATGAGTAGAGACCACACGTTTTTGGGTAGAAAAATTTGCCAACAGAGAGAGCTTGGAAATTACTTTGCTTCTTGTTTATCTCTCTTGTAACATTTATCAAATTGATGAATGCTTAGGTTGCAAGCACTTGCTCAACCATTTTTGTTTCCTATTTTTCTGGCTAAAAAAAAAAAAAACTCAAAAAATAATGAAAATTTTATATTTATTTCCGAATCCCAAATTTTTTGTATAAAAAAATTTAGTTACTTTGATTGAAAATTCTAAATAAAATTAGACAAAACAGAGATAAATGTTCGGTTGAAACTCAAATAGTTGAATATGTATGTCTATGATGAGCTGCATTATTTGTACTTGAACATTGATTATTGTTATGGGGGGTCTAGCCAGAGTGAATATGAAGGACAAAATAATGGAGCCTCAGGATTCGGGCTCAATTTGGTACGATGCCTTAGCATCAAATTCAACATTTTAATCATTTGAATGGTGGACATCATGAGTTATTTCATTGACAATGAAATTGCAATTGCTCCCCAAATAATGCCGTCTCCCCCACAATTATCTTTTTTCACCTAGAACCACACATAACTCTTTCCTCCTCTCCTATCATATTCAACATGAATACGTAAGATGGAGACTTGTTATTTCTTCTTATTATTATTATTGTTATTATTATTATATGTTTGAGTCGGGTCGGGTTTAGCTGTGTGAATTGTGGACTATGCTTGAGTTTGGCTCATTAATTATATTTTAACAATTAGGTATAGCAGTATCACATTATCTATATTATATGTAAAAATAAATAAATAATCTCAAGAATTAGTTTTAAACTATAATATCTATAATTTTAAGTAGACTACAATGTTCTAGATGACCCATAAATGAAGGCCATCCACAAGTTTTCATAGTGTTCAAGATTAGGTTACATATTTAAACACAAAACTTAAGGTTAAATATTGAACATGAATCATCCGATCATCAGAATCAGACATTAGCGAAATAAAACAAGAAATTTGGTCTCGGATTTTCCTGCTCAACATCCATTTTTGGACTGAACCAAATTACAAGCCCAAGTCAGAGAAGAGGTCTACCAAAGTGGACATCCCAAATAGGAAGCAACCTGCCTTCATCCAGTCCAACAAGAGGGATTACGTTGGACCCATTCCCATGAATACCAAGAAAACCCCAGAATTCTAAAGGGTGCCTTCCCCTTTTTGCTCTAATAATATGGAATAATTATAGAGAATTAGTACTTTGGACAAATCTTGGCCATTTAAAATTTTTTGATGATAAAATTTTGCACGAATAGGATTTGTAGTCCTAGAAAAATCCTACCTTCTATTTGAACAAAGCTAAACTTATTATATACATTTACATACAATAGTCATAAACTAACACTTTCTTGGACAACGAACTCTTTTAACCAAATTCTCGAATTTGAATTTTGAAAATGAAAAAAATAGACATCAGAAGAGTGTTAACTCGAATCGAATTAGTCAAAATTAATAAATTAATTATCGGATATCGATGAGAAAATAAATAATCATAAAAGTTGTTGTATTCGGAGATATTATGGCCTTTTCAATGATAGGGGGCAAGCTAACAAAATTCATTAGTCATAAGATAATCTTGGCTCATATAATGAGGGAAGAGAGGGAAAGGCAACCGCTTGTCAAATTTGTCTAAATAATATCTTAGATTGAAAAATTCAAGATGACAATCTTAATAAAACAAAAATTAATGGTTATGGCGAATGTCCCAAACTCTGATCTACAATTAAAATTATTATGAGAGAATCTTTACACATGAGTTAATTTTGACATAAATTAACTGACTGATTTATATTTTAAAATAATTTTAATATCAAATACGTAAAAAATTAATTCCATGTTTCTATAATTAAGTTTGATAATTTCGCAAAAAAAAGGCTCCATTATGCGGGCGGTGGCAAGTGGCTATCGACGCTGGTGCGCCTCGAACAGCACTATTCTCTAGCATCTTTAGCAGGAATTGAAAAATCTGACATGCTGCGAGTGTTGGTGATGGCAGAAGTAAAAGTTGTTTCACGTAATGCAAAACGACAGACGTGCTAGCGGAGCCATAATGAATCTGCAGTTGGTTTCCCTGACGTTTCATGCGCCAATTGTTTCTCTCACTATAATCAATCCTTATCCGTTGAGTCAAGACCCTTCATACGCGCACGCTCGATTTCTTGCGATTTCTCTCATTCACATCAAACTACTACATTTTGAGAAACTAATATATATATATATATATATATATATATATATGGAGAGAGAGAGAGAGAGAGAGAGATGGCGCCGATCGTATCGACCAAATTACGAGAATTTGCGGTAGAATTGCCGTATCTTCTTATTAATTAACTAATTTTACCATTTAAAAAGTTAATTTTACCGTACTGGAAATTGAATATCTAGAAATACAACAATAATAATAACCTAAATCTTCTATTCTCAAATTTAGAATCAATCATATGAGAAATAAATATTTAAAATTGACAGAAAAAAAAGAGTTGATTTAGTTTGTACAGATTCTCTTACACCAGTAATTCTTATTTAAGACCGTTTTCTTAACTAAATCCATAACTATCATATCTTTACGAATGCATTACATCTAAGTTTTCAACGGCTTACTTTTACATTTTATTAAATTTCATATATTTAAGTTCTCTGCTTTTCTAACTGGTGTCTCTTTAGACATTCGCTATACATGTCCAAACCATCTCAAACGGTATTCTCGTAACTTATCTACAATTGAATTAACTCCCAATTTATTACGTATTTCGTCATTTCTAATTCTATCATTTCTAGTTTTACTAGGGCTGGCTCTGACCTGAAAAAACCCGTGACCCGTCCGAACCCGAGGTGTTCGGGTCGAGTTAATTCGAGTTTTTTATTATATCGGGTCGGATTCAGATTGATAATTAAAAAACCCGAATCAACCCGACTCACCCGAATCAATCTGAATACATATAGTCATAAGGATAAAAGTAGAATTATGACAAAAAAAATATTTTATAAGGACCATATTTTTTTTTTTTTTTTATTTGTATATAAAGTTCTCTTAAAAAAATTTTAAATTTTTCAATTTTTTTTGAATACTATAAATATAAGATTTTTTGAAAAAAAAAAATTCTGACTTCGACTAGCAAAAAAAAAAAAGATCTCCTTATTATGTTCACTAAAAAAACAATATTTAAATATTATTTTAAATTTTTGGGTTAAAAAAATAATTTTCGTGTTCGGGTACCTGCCCGAATTTAAGTACTTTACTCGGGTTCAGGTTCGGGTAAAAAAAATATAACCCGAATACCTTGGGTTCGGGTCAAAATGTTATATTCGGGTTCGGGTATCCAACCCGGACACATCCCTAAGTTTTACCACACATCCACCTAAAAATTCTTATTTTAGTTACAGCCGTTTAAGAATAAAAATTAAAAAATAATTCTTTGTTTTTCTAAAATGAAACTTAAAGTGAAACAAAAATATTTCTTTAAAATAACACTTGAAATAGAAAGGAGGGAGTAATTTTCTATTTTTGGAATTCATTTTAAATTTTTGAGGTTATTTTTCAAAAAATAAAATAAATTTGAAAAAATAAAATATAAAAATTAATTTAAATATTATTTTTAAATACATAATTTGAAAATGGTGCTAACGCAGAACTTAAATTCTTTAATAAAAAATAATTTTAAATGAACTTAAAATTAAAATAATTTATGTTTTTACTTTATAATTAGGCTTGCCAATTACAAAATCCAAAATTAAGAAATTAATTTTTCTAATTAGATTACAAGGAATTAATTACTTAGACACCAACGCGCTTTGAGTAAAAGGACAGACCCATTTGTGAAGATCGAGTCTACCTCAGATTATATAAATTTTTTTGGTCAAAAAATTGTTAATATAACAATAATTAAATAATTTATTTGTAGAATTATATTTCATTAAAAGTTTTTTTTTACTTGAATTTAAAAAAATATATGTATATCAATTAAATCAAATTGAAATAAATTAAGAAAATTTGAGGTTTTCTGAACCCCATGGCATGGAGTGATTCTCCTTAAGAAAATAAAATAGTGTTAAATATAGTTTGTAACATGTTGTGTAAATGTGTCATACATTGAAGGGTTAAAAAAAATTTGTTGAGTTTATAATCTATTAAATTTGAAACTATTTAAATATGGTTAAAATAATGTATTGAAGGGAACATATGATTTTCATTAAAATAATCCTAAAAATAATAAATAAATAATTATTTAAGCGTCAAAGATAAGGCACTTGGAGCATTTGGATATTAAGTGCTTATTCGGTTATTAGGGCACTTGGGGCATTTGGTTATTAAGTGCCTATTCATTTATTTAATTTTTTATTCAAAAGACACAATTTTAAAAAAATTAATATGTTCGGTTATTTATTTTTATAAAAAACGCAACTTTAAAATAATTAAATAAGATGGTGTCTTTTGAATAAATTGACAAATTTTAAAATTAAAATGACATATTCGTTGTGACCTTTAAATGAAGGAATATCTATCCTTCATTCTCTATAAATAAACCCTCCCACCATTAAAAAAATTCATTTAGAATTTTTTATCATTTGGCAATATAACAACATTTCGTTTTCTCAAAAAAAAAAAATTATTTTTAGGAGAAATTTGAGATTTTGTTATTTTAAATTTCTATTTCGACTTGCATATTCTGAAGGAAATTGCAACATAGTGTGCATAATTTCCTTAAAAAACAGTGATCATTTCACGTATAAACCCTTTCAAATTTATATTTGGAAGAATCTCTATTCCCAACAATCTTAAAAAAATTATTCAGTGATGGAGACTATTAGTTCTGATTTTATTTTCAACAAGATGATCAACTCAAATATATTCAAACTAGACCATTTTGAAGAGACAAACTTCACTCGTTGGAATGATAAATTACTTTTCCTTCTTACCGAGTTGAATATTGTTTATCTTCTAAATCCAAACTTGCCACCTTTCCAGAACTGAATGAAAGTGATACTGACAAAATCAAAACCTTTCGTCAGAAATGTTAGGATGATGAAGTTTGCTGCAGAGGATTCATTTTGAATTCTCTATATGATCGATTGTATGATTTATTTCGTTCACTCAAAACCCCAGAAGAAATATGGAAAGTATTGGAGAACAAGTGTACTTCTGTAAAGCAAGTACGGACAGATTTTTAGCATGAAATTTTTTGAGTTTTAAATTGTGGATAATAAATCTTTTATGGATCAAGTGGATGAGGTACTAGCCTTAATCTCTAGACTCAATGATTTAAAAATAGAAATTTTTGAATAATTACAAATGGCTGTAGTGATTTTAAGATTACCAACCACTTGGAATAATTATCGAAATAAACTATTACATACTTATGAAAATTTTACTATAAATCAACTCCTAAAACATATTTGAATTGAAAAGGAAATTCGAAATCGTGCTAGTAAATATGCTTTGGAATTTGAAAGTAAGATAAATCATGTTGAGTTTAGCATTAAGAATAGAGAAAAAAAATAAAAAAAAAAAAACATAGCAACATCTCTAAAGATGGACCGAACAACTGTAAGAAAAATAATTCATGTTTTTTCTGCGGAAAGAAAGATCATTTTAAGATAGAACGCAGATTTTACAAGAAACCGAAATTAGAAGAAAATGTTGGGAACAAGAAGGCAAATGTGGTTGAACAACAGTCCAACACAACAAAAATTATTATCATGATTGCAGAACTCAACATCAGCATGGTTACAGAATGTAACATGATAGTAATAAAAAAATCTTTTGACTGGTGGTATGATTCTGGTGTTTCTGTGCATTATACAACAATAAAGATTTTTTCAAATATTACATAGTGGCAACCAAAGATGAAAAGATTCTTATAAAGAATCACGATACAACCAAAGTTATGGGAAAAGAAACCATCGAATTGTAGTTTACCTCATAAAAGAAGTTGATTTTGACAAATGTTTTCCATGTTTTGGATGTAAGAAAGAATTTGATTTCTGAAAATTTGCTTTATAAGAAAGGTCTAAAAGTTATAATAGAGATAGAAAAAGTCATTGTATCTAAAAAAGGTATTTCCTTAAGATAAGGATATTCATGTGATGACATGCTCAAATTAAGTATTAATAAAATTGAAATTTCTGCTTATATTGTTGAATTTTCTTTTGATTTATGGCATGCACATTTATCCCATGTTGATTTTAATTCAATTAAATAGATGTCTTGATATGGTTTTATCTCTTGTGCTAATAAAGAATTTGGAAAATGTGAAATATGCATACAAGCCAAAATGACCAAGAAACTATTTCCAAAAAATGAAAGGACATCAGAATTATTTGAACTTATGCATTCTGATATTTGTGAATTAAATAGTCATTTAACCAAAGGTGATAACAAATACTTTATAACTTTCATAGATGACTTCAAGATTCACTCATGTTTACTTGATGAAAACAAAATATCAAATATTTGAAATGTTTAAATGTTATAAACGTTTCGTGAAAAATCAATTAAAAAATAAAATTAAAATATTACGAAGTGATCGTGGTGGAGAATATTTTCCAACAGAATTTTCTAATTTTTGTGAAGAAAATGGTTTGATTCATCAAATAAATGCACCATATACCCTACAACAAAATGGTTTGACAGAAAAAAAAAATAGAATATTAGTTGATATGATTAATTTCACGTTAATGGATGCCAAATTGCAAACAAATTTATGGGGAGAAATTTTATTAACGGTTTGTCATGTACATAATCAAATACCTTCAAGGAAAACGAAAAGTTCTCCATACAAGACTTTGAAAAGAAGGAAATCAAATTTGGGTTATTTGAAGGTATAGAGTTACATTGCATATTATAGAGTTTCGGATAAAAAAAAAAAAACTGGATCCAAGAGTTCTTAAAAGTGTCTTTATGGGATATATTGAAAATTCAAAAATATATAAATTGTTAGATTTGGACTCTAATGTAATTATAGAGTCAAGAGATTTTGAATTTTTAGAAACTACATTTTTTGTGATCGAATTGTGAATCTATAATCAAAGGAAGGAATTCATTCACCCACTTTAGCACAAGAAACTATTGTACATCACAATTCTTCCCATAAAAAAAAGATTATTAATTTGTCTACCGATCCTAGAAGAAGTAAAATGGTGCAAAAAGAAAAGAATTTTGGTTCTAACTTTATTTTTTCACAAACACTAACATTTTTTGTTGAACGAAATAAAACTGAGGTAATAAATAAAATATTCATCGTATTGCATTTAGAGAATGATCCCAAAACAATAATGAAACATTAGTTTCAAGAGATTCTGCTTTTTGAAAAGAAGTAATAAATGAGAGATGGATTCTCTTTTAACAAATGGTACATAAGTGTTAGTAGATCTACCTCCTGATTCAAAACCAATTGGATGTAAGTGGATATTTAGAAAAAAGTATATTACTAATAATACTATGCAAACCTTTAAGATAAGACTAGTTGTTAAAGGTTTCAGACAAAAGAGAGTGATAAATTATTTTGATACATATGCTCTTGTTATCAGGATTACTTCTATAAGAGTTTTGTTTACTTTAGTATCAATTTATGATTTACATGTCCATCAAATGAATGTTAAAACAACATTTCTAAATGATGATCTTGATGAAGAGATATATATGGACCACCCAGAAAGATTTGTCTTTCTTGGTAATGAAAAGAAAGTTTATAAATTAGTAAAATTTTTGTATGGTTTAGAGCAGATTCTGAAACAATGACATGAAAAATTTGATAATATGATATTATCAAATGGATTTAAATATAATGAAGCAGATAAGTGCATTCATTCTAAATTTACTAAAAACTTTGGAGTGATCATATGTTTTTACGTGAATAACTTATTAATCATTGGGACTAACATATAAGTTATAAATGATATTAAAAAGTATCTGACTCATCAATTCAAAATGAAAGATTGAGGAGAAGTCAATACTATTTTAGGAATCAAAATTAAGAAATATAGTGGGGTTATACTTTGTGTCAATCACATTATGTTGATAAAATACATTCAAAATTTAACTATTTATGAATTCAAAAAATTAATACCCCATTTGATGTTACTAACAAAATGATGAAAAATTCAGAAAAATCTGTTAATCAATTAGACTATACTAGTGTAATTGGTAGTTTAATGTATGTTATGCATTGTACTAGGCCTGATATTGCTTTTGTAGTATATAAACTTTCAATGTTTACACATAATCGCAATACAAGATCACTGGAGAGCCATTGGAAAGGTTTTTAGCTATCTTAAAAGAACCAAATCTTTGGGATTATTTTATAACAAATTTCCTTCGGTACTAGAAGGTTACACTGATACTAGTTAGATAACTAGTATTAATGACAACAAATCAATGTCTGATTGGATAATTAAATTAGGTGGAAGAGCAATTTATTGGGCCTCCAAGAAACAGACGTGTATTATTCATTTGGTCATTGAGTCAGAATTTATTGCATTAGCAACAGCAGCAGCAGGTAAAGAGGCAGAATGACTAAGAAACTTGTTGCTAGAAATAAAGTTGTGGCCACAACCGATGCCAGCAATTTCGTTACATTGTGACAACAAAGCAACTATGTATAGAATATTCAACAAAATTTATAACGGTAAATCTAAACATATTATTTTAAGATATGAATATGTTAGACAATTAATTTCTGATGATATGATCACAGTTGTTTATGTAAAATCTAGTAGTAATTTTGTCGACTCATTAATCAAAGAACTTTCAGGAAATAGAATCAAAAGTACTATAAGTGAAATGGGTCTAAAACAATTCTAATTTATCACCGGTAACAGAAACCTTATATTTCTTATTGTTTAGCAGTTCTAAAGTTTTAAAAGGTAATAACAAGTTACTCCTGTGATAGGTAGCAAGTATTAGAACTTTTAATGTTTAAGAAAAGGAGAGTGAATAATAATTATTCTTAATGGAATTTTGTTCGGTTCAAGAATAAGGAAAATTCAAATTTGAAATTTTCAAATTTCACCTATATAAACACAAGAAGCGGTGCCACTTCTAATAAAGTTTAGGAATAAACTTTATAAGTATTTATGAATTCAGGAGGTAGCACATGGTCATATTATGGTACTAAAGCTCACGGTGAACATATTTGAGATTTGTGAAAAATTATGCGTATTATCTTTTTTGATCTTGTCATGAGAAATTAAGATTTAATAATTATTCACTATAAATTTCGATAAGATTTTGAAAAAATTATTACTACCTTTAGGTTTAAGTCGAAAGACACTTATTGAGAAAATAATTCTGAAAGAAATTATATTGCTAATGATATTACAAACTAAATGGGGGATTGTTAGATATAGTTTGTAATATATTGTGTAAATGTGTCCCATATTGAAAGGTTAAAGAAAATTTGTTGGGTTTATAACTCATCAAATTTGAAATCATTTGAATTTGATTAAAATTATGTGGTGAATGAAAAATATGATTTTTATTAAAATAATCTTAAAAAGTAATAAATAAATAAATAATTATTTAGAGTTAAAGATAGAGCACTTGAGCACTATGGCATTTAGGCATTAAGTGTCTATTCAGTTTTTTAATTTTTTTATTCAAAATACATAATTTTAAAAAATTAATATGTTCGATTATTTATTTTTTTAGAAATTCAATTTTAAAAAAATAAATTAGTAATTTTAAAATAAATTGATAAATTTTAAAATCAAAATAACATATTCATTGTGTCCTTTAAATAAAGAGATATCTATCATTCATTCTCTATAAATAAATCCTCTTACCATTGAAAAAACTTATTTAGAATTTTTTATTTAACAGTACAACAACATTTCATTTATTCTCTATAAATAAACCCTTTTACCATTGAAAAAATTTATTTAGAATTTTTCATTATTTAATAGTATAACAATATTTCGTTTTTTTATAAAAATCTCTTTTCATTTTTGAGAAAAAATTAAAATTTTATTGTATTAATTTTTTATTTTAATTTACATATTTTGAAGGAATTTATTATCAATCCAATCAGTAATATAATCGAGACATAATTTTTTTAATATAACGAGGATATAATTTTCTTAAAAATAATTATCATTCTATGTACGAACGCTTTCAAATTTATATTTTGAAGATCCTCCGTTCCACGCAAGCAGTAACAATTTGAATTGAAGAATCTGTCGTGTAGTGATTTATGAAGGTGGGTGAGCGCAAAATTAAAGTCGTTAAGTTCCGCACAAACGTTGAGCGATCCGCAATAGACCCGCCCCGCATTGCACGTTGTTTTTCCATCTTACAGCCGCCCACCGTTTTGTTTCTATCTCGATGAATCATCAATGGAGTCCAGAAGGCCGTTATATAACGACCCTGTTTCTTGAAATTTATCACTTCAAATCAAACAAATCCACAGAGAGAGAGGGGGGGATGGGAATTGTGAATGGGGTAATCGTGGTTACAAGGATTTGTTACACAGTGATATTTTCAGTAGGGTTGCTTGTGACTGTAGTAATAGTTGATTTGGTAGGTTGGGACGCAGAGCAAGACGACCCTCGAAGCCGAACGATACGCCGCCTCACCAGATTGCAGGGTCCTCCTCCTCGACCCGCTTTCTCTCTTTCCACTCCTAATCATAAATTTGTTTCAACACAGCATCTTCTTTGAGTCTCCCCCCCCACCCCCGGATCGAAAACCTGTATCATAATTGTTCGGAATGTATAATATGTTTTTAGACTGCTTTTCCTGGTTTGATGAGGGTATTCGTAAACGATTGAATTTGACATTCTGATGATAATACATAAGCATCAACAAGCGCCCATGGCCTAATGGATAAGGCGTTTGATTTCTGGTGCGCGGTATGCCTAACACAATTTTGAATGCAACCATAGACTTACAAATTAAACTAACATCGACAAGAATATATCATACATGAGCAGGGTAAGACAAACCCATTTGATTACAACAAAACAACGAAAAGCAAAAAATTGTAAGCGACTGTCACTATCCTGATCAATTGTCATGAAGAAAAGAAAAGACTACCCTTTTAATTCCTAGATCCACTTCCTGTTGAAGCATCAACGGTGATTAATTGTCATGAAGAAAAGAAAAGAGGAAAAAAAAAAGAGGAACATCTAACTAGGAGGAAAGACACTTTTGTGTTGGCACATGTTAGCAAATGTTGCACCAACGTTGCACCAACGTTGCACCTCGAGAGGTGAGGTTGTGACATGCATGACTTTGACTTGGTCTCTAAGTGAATGTCCCAACTAATCTTTTCCTTTTTCTTCTATAAAATGGATGGAAGAAACAACCTATAGTCTGGTTGCTACCCCTTTCTTGTATACAATGGATTGAAGGAAACAATTAATAGTAGCTACTGGTCTCAAATGAAATTACTAATTTTTCCATTATGCATGAGCTGACGTAAATATTTTTAATACGGCTCATATTTTAATTATTTTTAAATTTGAATTTTAGATTTTCTTTTTTTTAAAGTATTTACTCCAATCACTTGAATAATATAATGTCCCAAATTATCGTTTGAAAGGCTATAAAATTCACTAACTTGTTTCTATTCTTTTTGTTATACTTTGTGTCTTTTAAGATCACTGCATAAAAATAAGTAAATAATTAAACAGTTATAATTTTAGATAAAATTACTGTATGAATAAATTCTCTTTTGAAAAGTTAAATTTATTGTGCATGATTGAGCATTAAGTAGAGATAACAATAATAAATTCTCTTTTGAAAAGTTAAATTTATATTTTAAAATTAAAATAATTATTTGTAAATTCAAAGCAAATTTTAGAAATTGAACTTGTAATTTCTTCTTTACGGAAAATAATAGGCCCCAAAGTCGACACACGTCACGTCAGTCTCGCAGAAATATCGTTAGCCGCAAGGACCCTATACTGGAATCTTATCCACTTCATCGGCGCACTTATTACTATTAGTCATTTCGGGTGCGATTAATAATCAAAAATTCAAAACTCACCCTAATCTCACTTATTAACTACTCCGTCCAAACTACTAGAGAAGACAACTCTCATCTCTCTCTTAGTTCTCAACAATGGCAAGGGGATCATCCCAATCTCAGGCATCGTCCACGACTAACTCGCGTCCCGGGCCTGTCGGATTGGCTACGCGCGGCTCGGCGGCTGCAACGGCCGGGATGCGTCGGAGGAGACTCACCAGCGGAGCTGCCGGAGGATCCGGTGCATTCAGCGGCGGAGGTGGTGGTGCCGGAGGAAGCAATATGTTGAGGTTCTACACTGATGATGCTCCTGGATTGAAGATCACGCCGACTGTTGTGCTCGTGATGAGCCTCTGCTTCATCGGCTTCGTCACCGCCCTCCATGTGTTCGGTAAACTCTATCGCTACAAATCTAGCGGCGGAGCTTGAATTTGGATTTTCTCGATCCTCTTTTTCCGCGATCGGTGACTGATTTAACCGAATTTTCTTATTTTAGTGTAAAAATTATGACCGCGTTGATAGGGTTTCATCGTGGTTGAACAAATCCAGATCTCTGTTCTGTCGAGTGATGAATGGAGCTCCGTTTCTAGGAAATTTCTATTATTCATCTTTGCCGGTACTAACATTACCTTGTTTTTGGGTTTTCAATAACACGACATTTGAATGTGATCTTTTGATCAATTTTTAATTGAATGTTTGACAATTTTAAACAAATATTCGACTAAAAATGGGTTAAAGCGCACTGTAGAAAAGTCGAGTTGTTTGCGCTGATTTTGATGAGATTTGTTGTGGGTTTTTTTTTTTTTTTTAAAAAAATGTTTTACAAATTTGGAGTTTTCGCCGGAAATGTGGATCATTTGCTTGAACTGGGACTAGGAGAGAAGAGACCGTCGGAAGAAATATGGATTAATAGATTGAAATAAGAGATATTGCTTTTGGAATGTTTCAGAATTTCACATTTCAAACCGCCTTCCGGTTCAGCGATTTAATTGATCTTTGTATTGGCAACTAAATGAAGAAATTTAGTTTTTTCGGATGGGCCTTGCAGTTCATGTAGACTATGAGTTCATTGAGCTTTTTTGTTTCATTCGCCACCAGATTCGATGGTAGTCGCATGCAACTTTGTTCAATTGCCACTCACTCTTATAGTCTCCCCCCCCCCCCCAAAAAAAAAAACAAAAAAAAAACTTCACTTGGTTGAAAATCCGATTTCCCTTTTCCTTCAGGACTAATGAAAAAAAAGGGTTCAATTTGGGTGCCACAACATTTTGCATATATATATATACCTCTCAAAGAGAGAACCTGATTTATTTTCTTTTCTTTTGCTTTCTGCACGCGCCCTTCCAATAAAGGGGCTGGTGTTTTGGCAGAAAAGGTGAGAAGATTGATTCTTGGCACATTCGAATAGTAGTTATTGTAGAAAAAATTCACAAGTTACAGAAAAGAAAAAAAAAAAATGAATGTGAATTTAAATTCAAAAAATTTAAAGTAGGTGTAGGTTAAGAGAAAAAACATGAAGTGGAGAAGGTTTTTAGGAAATGAGAGTTAAATAAGTATCCTTTTTTTTTCTCTCTCTCTCTCTTTTATGTCAAGTTTCTTCGTACTGTTTTAAATAAAAAGGTTGACATAAAAAAAAAAAAAAAAAAAAAAATCTGCGAGGTGGTGAGAGCGACCGTATTGCTAATACCAAGAATCTCCAAGTGTGTTGTGAAATATTTGATTTGTGGTGGTATTGCCACTAATACCAACACACTGCATTTTATTTTCCACTTTAATTACGAAAGGGTGACGAATGGACCAGTCTCAGTCCAAAGCCTCCATATCTGGCCTGGCTTGAGTAGCAAGGTAATAGCTTCGTTTCTGTCTTTTGAAACCTCTCACCACCGTCCAAAAGATGCTATTGCCCTTAGGATATTTAATTATTTCACGCGGCGTTGGGAAAGGAATCTCAATTGGTACATTTGGGCCAAAATATCTTTTTAATTATCAAAATTTTTTTAAATATATGAAAGGTTCCCCATTCATGAGTCCGACAAATTAAAATAAATTTAGTAATAAATATAATAAGACAAAAAAGAGAATTTTTAAAAAAATAAATTTGCAAAAAAAATATTCAAAAAAGGTACGAGTATTTGTAGAGAAGATACTGTTTTTTTTTTTTTAATGAAAAAACTGTTTTTTTAATTTATTTAAACGTACTGTTTTTCACAAAAAATAAAATTTTAGTAATAAACTATTTTCCTTTTTCTTTATATAATGTTTTTTAAGATGGGCCGGCGGCCCAAACTAGCAACCCTCTCTCTCTCTCTCTCCTGAATTTCAAAACCGTTTTGGGCGCTGAGCTGAACGACTCATTCTATTCTTTGAAGAGAGAGAAAGAAAATGAAGGCGAAAGAGAGGGAAACCCTCCTCGTCGCTTTCTCTGTCCACCATTTTCAACCAAATTGCTCAAAACTGACAGAATCAAAAAAGAAGAAGAAAAGATGAGTGTAATCCAGATCCTCACTCGCGTCGACGTCATCTGCAAAAAATATGACAAGTACGGCATTGACAAGCAGAGAGAGCTCAACGCCTTCGGCTCCGATGATTTCTCTAGCCTCTACGCCTCCGTCGAATCCTCTATTGAACAAGCTCTTCACGTTAGTTCTTATAAATTCCAATCTCTCTCTCTCTCTCTCTCTCTCTCTCTCTCTCTATATATATATATATATATCTCAATTTATTTTATTTTTACTTACAATTTACAGAAATCAGAAGTCGCGGCGGCTGAGAAAAACAGAGCTGCATCAGCGGCATTGAATGCGGAGGTTCGTCGAACGAAGGCGAGATTGCTCGATGAAATCCCTAAGCTGCAGAAATTGGCTCACAAGAAGGTACGAGTCAATTCCGTGTCTGTTTTGCGTTTGAGTTTTCATATTTTAAAATTCCATAGATTCATTTGTGATTTTTGTTATATAGGTTAAAGGAATCTCGAGGGAAGATCTCGCGGCACGGATTGATTTGGTACTTCCGTTGTCAGAGAGGATTAAAGCAATACCCGATGGTACCCTAGCTGCAGCTGGAGGAGGAGGAGGCTGGTCTGTCTCTGGGATTAATGATGAAATCAAATTCAATTCTTTGGGTAATTTTCATTTTCTCATGTTGCTTTTTGTGCTTCTAATTCTTTCTTAATTTATTCACTGCTTTCTAATGACCTTTTATTCGATGATGTTGCGCAGATGGACGATTTGATGGTGAATTTTTCCAACAATCTGAAGAATCGAGTATGTTCAGAAATGAATATGAAATGCGGAGAATGAAACAGGCAAGTGATCGTCTTAATTATGTGTTTTTTAACGTTATTTAGGTCTTATGGCAATGTATTCTTAGAATGGTTAGTTTTGGGTTGATATAGGATGAAGGCTTGGATATTATCTCGGATGGATTGAATACATTGAAGAACTTAGCTCAAGATATGAATGAGGTTTTGTTGCTGTGATCATGTACTTTTATCGGTTTCTACAGAATAATCAGATGAACAATGTTAGTAATGTATGTTTCACATGTTCAGGAATTGGATAGGCAAGTTCCTTTGGTTGACGAGATTGATACCAAGGTGAGAGAATTCCTAACTTTAGTTAGATTTAGAGCATGAAAGAAGCCCGTCTATCATTAATTGATGTTGATGTATATTATGTTACAGGTGGACAAGGCATCATCTGATCTTAAGAATACTAATGTTAGACTCAAGCAAACTCTAAATGAGGTAATAATTCATTAGCATGATGTTGTGTTTTAGATCACCCGTTGAATATGATGTTGTCTTTGAGCTTCCTTTCTTGCTCTTTCATTTAATTCATTTGTTTTCTAAACTAGTGCATTTCGTCATGTTCTAGGTGAGGTCCAGTCGAAATTTCTGTATCGACATAATTCTATTGTGTATAATACTTGGTCTTGGTTCTTACCTTTACAAGTAAGTCCTTGTGTTCCTTATTTTCCAACTTCTAGTTAATTTATCTACTCCAGTGTGCTGATATCATTGTTTATTAGTGCATGCTATGGGTTTTACTTCTCGAATCTTGTTTCATGAAATGTAAAGAACGAGGACGTCACGCTCTTATGTATCTATAGATCTAGAATCGGCAGCACTAAAACCTTGTTTAGTATGAAAACTGAAAATAATGAGATTCTTTAAATAGTTCAGGGTTCCCTTCTCTTTCTCAAAGCTCAAACAACCTTACATGTCACATATTTAATCTTTCCAAACCTCTATAATCGAGGTCAAATGAGGTATTTGTTGACCCTTCATAAACAGTTTGAAATTGCACATGAGGATTGTTAAATCTCTATCTGCTCTGGGTGAAGGAACTGTCATGGCTTGAAACCCTTAGTTTACTATCGTCAGTACTTCCAGGACAAAGAATAAGCCTTTTTTTTGTAGTTGCTTTTGCTTAATTACTTTAGTAAACCTTGAGAAGATGAACAGAGACAGATAGATTTTGATCATTTGAACATGATGATAAGATGGGAAAATTTTTAACGAAATTGAAAGGAGTTTTCTTGTGCTAAAGCTCTTAGCTCCTTTCTTGGCTTGTTACTTCAGTAGCTTTGACAGCCATTTTTGTAGTTTCTTGCAAGCCCAGACCCTAGGAAGAGATCATGAGGAGGGAGCTTTAATTGCAAGGCATTACCTAGTAATCAAACTGCTCCTAGGGCATTCACTTATTCACTAACCTCCTTTCATAGCCCTCATCTCAGCATGAGTATTTTAAAATATGCTGTCTTTGTTAGCTGCTTTTGTATAATCTGACCAATTATTCTAATGTTACCCTCATTTTTGCAGTATCCTACAATGAACAAGTCCAAAAAAGCTTCACTTGTCAGTTTGATTTCAGCAACGTGGTATCATAGTCTTTCATTCTTTGAAGGCTTCTATATATCTTCCTGTAATCTTTGTTGTTCCATTTTCCCTTTGCTGTGTTCAGGAAACAAGACTTTTTTCACCCTCACTTTAAAATTTGCCATTCTATATTGTCCTGTATTAATTAAATTAGCCAAGTATTTCTGGTTTCTACTACCAATTTTCCTTGGACTAATAAAAAAACATATTCCAATATACATCTTGTTTTATCAATATACTACGTATCAGCCTCCCAGTGTTATATTGTCTGCAGATGATCTCAGTGTTTTTGATAGACATGCACAACATGAATAACATATGTCAAATCACACTGATACTTTTGTAAGGTAACTCTTCATCTTCATTCTTGCATGTCATGATGGGCGATCTGCTATTCATTTCAGAATTCTTGGTCATGCTGTTATTTAAATTTTCTTAAATTTAAGGGATCTGGTAAACTGGAAGCCCATAAATATTCCCCCAGAATTGTCTGGAAGTCCTCTTTGTTCCTTCTTTCTTTATTTGAAAGAAAGATAGTTGGAACTACTAACCCTTTCATTAGTTATTACAACTGGTGTCTGAAAATCATATCAAAGGTGAAGTTCGAATTGTTGATTTACAGAAAAGCCTAATTACTGAATTTAAATATTCTCCTATCTGGATCTTAAATCATATTTTTACGAGAACAGTTGGAGTTCTACCAGTGAACAAGATAATATTAAGACGTGGATTTAACTTGAGTTTTGTTCTCTACATAAGATTGCATATAAATAGTTTTATTCAGCCATTCTTTGCCAAAGAAGATGCTTTTCTTTCTAGGGATTTCAGGATATAACTAGAATTACCATTTTATGGCAATAAGCCAGAAGATCATCATACACTGCGCATACTCATTAGACAGTTTTTCCAAACTTGGTGTGCCAATATACATCCTTTACGTTATTTTGGTCACAGTCCTGGCAACAACATAGAGGACAGCCTTCATCATGCACCTTATGTACATCTTGTCCTGTGCTTGAGTTTGGAATTTGGTCTCTTTACTGCATGGCTTCATTGAGAAATCTTGGCATTCAGGAAAGAGCTGCTGCATGCTTGTAAATATATATATATATATATATATATATATATATATTGGAAAATGGGAGTTCATTTGGCTTCTCTAAGTTGATGATATGATTCACTGGGTAGAGTTGAAGACATCTCCCAAATGGTCATCGCTGTATAAGTTCGAGGCTTGGTTGGTTAGTGCCTCACCTGGTGAAAATTGCATGTTTTCATTCTCTCTAATTAGCTCCTTATTTGATCCAAGTAGATTATTGTAGGAATTTTCCTCAACGGGCTTCATCTTGAATGGGTTAAACAAACTATTCGATGAGGAAACCGTGATTGGAGAATTATCCATATCTGAAAGACCCTCGTGAACTGAACTGCAACTATTTCCATTGTCACTACCCTGAGAGCTTAAACTTGGAATGTTCTCGACAAGAGGTGGTAAAGCTTGACCTGCTAGTAACCTTGCTAGTGTCTGGCAGTCTTTGTTCCAGATTTCCGTGATAAACTTGGGGGCTTCATATGTTAAGCATTGCTCCTGTATCTTTGGTAATATCCCAATTGGTTCTCCACTAGGGCAATCATGGACCTTACTTTTGTTATTTGATATGTTACCTTTTCTTCGGACACGACATAGTACCCAGTCATCCAACTGCAAAACGCAAGAAAATTTCTATCATGAGTGGAGTTTGATGTCCATCACATCAACTATGATTAATTTCAATATTCTTTAAGTAGGAGTGAGTCTTCTAAATCACAATGAAGAGTTTATGGTTAGGATTATCAGAAGCACAAAGAAGAATCAGTTAACTTGCACTCAAGGATTTTGCTACTGTGGAGCTGATGTCCTCTTTTTGGTCTCTCTCTGCTAACACAGGCACCTGGGTTCCCTAGTGCTTGCGTTACACCCTTCTCTTTTCTGGGAAGCTTTACTTCGATCAGATCTCATTTGCTGTAAGAGGGGAGTGTGTCCTGGGAATTGTAATCTGATCACCATATGGGATATGAAGTATCCTATGGCTTTGGTCTTAAAAGAGGATAGGCTGCTGAATTTCCAAAGAAAACTCGCTTTTGAGTGAATAAAGGCTTACGAAAGGAAAGACCCAGAGAAGATGTTACTTTGTTGGAGCACAATGCCTAGCTGATATGCCTTTTGGATGTCTAATCAAATTATGTCTCTCCTCTGCTTCCCTTTGATTTTTCAAAGAAAAAGTTCTGCCTTCATTAAGGCATCTATCTTACAAGATAATCCCACGAAAAGAAAATGGGGAATAATTTGATGCTACCCACTTACTCTCATGGACCCTTTGGCTCTTGAGGGTCGAGACATTACTGTCTCAAGCAGTCTATACTCAATCATGATCCAATCAGTCTTGTGTCCCTTTGGAGCTCGACCATTGTAGAATACTAAAGCTTTCTTCACTCCGATGCTCTTTGCTCCATTAGGAGTAAGGATAGGTTTGTCTGTTCCAGTCGCCTTCCAATAACCTGATCCTGCTGATCTGTTAGGCCTACCTCCATTGGGGTACTTCCGATCCCTTGGACTGAAAAAATACCATTCATCTTCCCCAAACGAGGCCTTACCTGTGAGAACAAATTGAAGAAACAAAGAAAAAAATAAAGAAAAAGAACAATTATAGCTAAGATGGACAATTATCAAGTGCTGATTGATAAGAAAGTGAATAGAAGTAGAAGATGGCATGGAACAAACTGGGCAGATCCCACGGGTTGTACTTATAGAGATCGATATCTGTTACTACAGGTGCTGGTATTGGGTGTGAATTGGCTTTCTTGAGCAAGTAATGAATGATGAGCTCTTGATCAGATGGACGGAACCTGAAACCTGGAGGGAATTGGAGACTGGATCTGGATTCCTCCTCCATAAGGAGTGAGGTTTCTCACCTCAAGAGAAGGGGAAGGAAAATGAAGAGTATTAAGAGAGTTATCGGACTGGGGGCGATAATATCTATTGAAGAGCACGGTTGTATTTTTAAAAGCATTATGTCAAGGGCTTTATATATTGTGCGTGGAATTGCATGCAGTGGTCTTCATTATGATATTAAGAAATTAGAAAAAAATAAATAAATGAAAGGTGTGAGTTGAACCTTATAAGAAATTACTGGAATTTACAGCGACCTGTTTCGGCTTATCTGTATTAGGCAGGTATGTGCATGCAAATCAATGTAATATGGCTAAAAACTTCTCCGAGTCAAGTCTAATTTCTTGATGATGACTTGAGCTGTCCGCACCTGCATCTCTTAGTTCATTTGGCATCTTAAGCCAATTTTACATGTATATTACTGGAATTTACAGCTACCTGTGTCGGCTTGATCTGTATTAGGCAGGTATATGCATGCAAATCAATGAAATATGGCTAAAAACTTCGACGAGTCAAGTCTAATTTCTTGATGATGACTTGAGCTGTCTGCACCTGCATATCTTGGTTCATTTTGCTTCTTAAGTCGATTTTACATGTATATTTATTTGGCCATAAGTCGCGAAATTTGTTTCTCTTCCTTGACCTTAATAGCTAAAGATTTCATAGAAGTCCCTTTTTCGTTTTTGAACCATATAATCATGGAGATGAGATGCCACGCTGATCAGCGCTCTATTTCCTTGATGGGCATTGTTTTGCTCGAACTTAATATCTTTCACTTGAACACAGCACCTGTACATGAGATCTTTTTTGTTAATTCCATGGGGACTGGATTGATAGAATAAAATAAAGCCAGGATGCTGCTCTGTGCTTCGTTTGTTTCGTGTACTGGGGTGTGTTCTGTCGTTCTCTTCAACTTTATTCCTGAACTGGGCGTGTTTGCGAGCGACAGATATTCTGTTGTCCACGTTTTATATTAGCGATAACTTTTGCAAAGTTATACCCACAATAATTTTGTCAACCCTTTTCATTTATATTTATCTTATTTATCCAACAGTAATTTGGTTATACAATAAGGGTAGTCTTCCAAACCCCTTAAAACCTGATATTAATTGCCTGTTTGGTAGGCCATAGTTTTAACTTCTCTTCTCTTTCTCTTCTCCTTATAAGGAGAAGCAAAAATTAAGAGTTTTAAAAAAAAATTAAAAATTATTTGATAATTTTAATTTTAAAAACAAACTTATTTCATAATTTTTAAATAAAATTAAA